>JBBPCX010047007.1:0-15020 GCA_037974365.1 Hydrocynus forskahlii | reverse complement strand
AACCAGTGAAGAACCAGGAGCAGGTGATTCCAGATGATCAGGCGGTGATCAGTATACTGGTGGTGCTGAATGCTGAGAGGTCGGAACTCCTTTATCTAGGCTCCTTGTATTTTTAGACACTGTAGCCTGTCGCAGTAAAACATTCGTTCCAATTTCCTTCATTTAATCTACTCAGTATGTCAAAGATAAGATCAGTTTGACAGGTAGATAATAGCATTTTTGCACCAACAAGGTGATTCAAAGCAAAATATAAAGAAATGAGGGGTGGTTCAAGACTTTTGCTTTATATGTAATAAAATGTTACATAAATGTACCTTATAGGCAAACATTATTTCTGGTCCTATACAATTCCCATTTTAGTTATAAGGGGTTTCATATTTGATAACACTGATAAACAAACAATCTAAAGGATGATATATAATGTATAACACTGTGAAAACAAAGCTCAAGTGGATTTGAAGAGTTCTCTCTTTTATGTAAATAAATGTAAATGTAGTCTTGTTCTAAGTGCTCTCTTGGGGCTGCAGGCACTGAGTGGAAAAGGAAAAAGGCCATGTAGGAATAAATAAAGTTTGCCAGTGGGAAATTCACTGTAGTTTCAAAATATGTTGATACGATGGGAAAGTTTACTGCATTACTGCAATACTAACCCACACACACACACACACACACACACACACACACACACATGTACATACACATACAGATCCACATACACACACACACACACACACACACAGTAATGACAAGATTATGCCAGTAATAGAACGATTTAAAGAAAAGGATGTATAAAATACAGATGAATGAAAAGAATGGACTTAATGGATGAACGCATGCATGCATGAATGAATGAATGAATGAATGCGAGCGTAAAACATGCAGTTTATCATACTTACTGCCTTAAGGAATAGACCAATGAGCCAGAAAAATAATGGATGGATGGATGAATGGATAGATAGATGGATGGATGGACAGTTGGTTCGCTGGATGAATGGACAACTGAGAAATGTAACACATGCAGAGAGGTACCATGCAGATCTCACATACTGGGCATGCAGCAAGGCTAAAGACATGAACCAATGAGCCAGATGGATGAATGGATGGATGGGTGGATGGATGGATGAATCAATAAATCAATGGATGAATGGATAAAATGGTGGAAGTGAAAAGTAATTTTTGGCCAAATGGCTGAAATAGTAAGGAGATGATGAGAATGGACAGATAATGGAGAGATAAAACAGTGAGTTATCAGTGATGAAGGGGTGACAGCAGTGAGCCTGCAGGAGCTGCTGTCACTCACACTGGCGAGTCTACACAGATATTTGCCTTCACAAGCAGTGAAATCCAGCAGGTCTTCCTCTGCAGAAATCCCCTCCGTCTCCTCATCCTCCACTGGGGGCGACACCACCACCGCAGGGATGTCCAGGTGCACCGGGGGTCTGTGGACGGAGTCTGAGCGCCGAGAAGAGGGCGGGGTGTTCTGGGGGGATGGGCAGGGAGAGGGGCTGCGGGAGGGGCCGGGAAGGAGGTGGCTCAGGAGCATGGAGACACGCGACTCGCGTCTCTGAGACAGGTTTGAAATGGAGCCGCCTAGTTTGAGGAGGGAATTGCGGGAGGCAGACAACCCTTCACCTAGTGATGAAAGAAGAGAAGGAAGAAGGTAGAGAGAGAAAGGGAGGATAAGGATGAAAAAAGGAACATCAGGGAACAGACAATTGACCTATTCCTGTTCTGACTGTGCTCTTTTACAGATGCTGCTGTTGGGCAGGACAAGCTGTGCAGAACGGTGCCAAAATCTCATTCATCCGAATGTTAGTCTGTTGCTCAAAACCTCATTTTGACTTCACAGATGAGGTCTGAGATATATTGCATGAATTCTACTGTTCTGTTGTTCTAAAATCAATTCTTTGCTCGAGGATGGCCAGTTTGTTTGGCAGATTTGTTTGCTTGTTTGTTTTTAAATATTAGCAGCCAGCTGAACCAACAGAATGATTTAAAGTCTGAAGTTTATGGTGTATAAA
Source organism: Hydrocynus forskahlii (assembly GCA_037974365.1). Taxonomy (NCBI): domain Eukaryota; kingdom Metazoa; phylum Chordata; class Actinopteri; order Characiformes; family Alestidae; genus Hydrocynus; species Hydrocynus forskahlii. The sequence continues at coordinate 12,999 of JBBPCX010047007.1, read as the reverse complement.
ATCCATCTAGTCAACACTATGACAGCTAAATCCACTCAACATTCTGTTCAGGCTCACAGTAAGATGTTTTCCATAAAAAGCTTAATCATGCAGCAAATTAGGCGAGATCTGGGCACAAACAAATGTGTTTCTTGCTAAATAAAAATTATTTATAAGCTTCAGAAAAATTCTTAAAATTTTTTATTCAAGCATATCTCTGCTACGGTGAAAACTAATTTTACTTGATGGAGATGAAGGAGTAGCCACTTTTGTCACTTGTAAACACGCCACAGCACACAGTGTGAAATTCTTCCTCTCTATTTAACCCAATCACAGGGCAGCCAGGAACACAGCGCCCGGGGAGCAGTGTGCGGGGACGGTACCTTGCTTACGGGTACCTGAGTGGCTTACGGGTACCTGAGTGGTGCCATAGGCAGTCCTGGGATTCAAACCCACAGAGGCAACTCTCTAACCATGAGGCCACCAGCTGCTGGCCCCTAACACTTGATGAAAAGTCTAAGCTCTTGTGAAACACAATGAATTAAATACAATTCTTTAATTTTCTGTAACCACTTAATCCTTACTAGGGTCGAGGGTACCCAGAGCCTATCCCGGGGTCTACGGGCATGAGGCAGGGCGCCAGCCCACTGCAGGGTGCATACTCACACACCAGTCATTCACATTCACACACACCTACAGTCAATTAGGATTCCCATTTCACCTGACACATGTCTTTGGACTAAAAGGGAATCCTTGAGACTCTGGAGGAAATCCACACCACCACAAGGAGAACATGCAAACTCCACACACACACAGACACAGACACACAGACACACACAGACACACACAGACACACACAGACACAGACACAGACACAGACACAGACACACACACACACACACGACCAGGACCCAGATTCAAACCCCCAATCCTGGAGGAATGAGGAAACAGAGATACCCAATGCACCACCTTGGGACCCTCAATACAATTCAATATTTTCAAACTTAAAACTGTATACTTATACCCATTAAATGAATATGGTTAGTGACTGTCCTGCCCAGATTTACCTTGGTTTCACAGGACTTTTATTTTGACACTCCTGAGTCTGCCCACTTCCTTATTCCCACATTTCGGAGGTCCCATTAGTTTCACCTGGCCTTTGGTAGTCCTCCTCTATTTAAGCTGCCTCCTCTATCTACCGTGAGGCAGACTTTTTTTATTACAGTAACCCCCCCCCACCCACCCACCCACCCCCGCTTTTTGTGGGGGTTACGTTCCAAAAGCACTCGCGAATAGTGAAAAACCTTGTTGTTGTGATGCCTAAAAATGCCTATTTTTATATTGTAAACCTTAAATATGCCCCCAAATATGCTCCCAAAACACTTTCATTTCATTTTAAACTCATTATCCTTAAAGAAAATGTAAAGGTAAATCCGTATTCGTACTGTACAGTTTACACTGAACTCCTGCAGTGCTAGAATGTAAATACCGATGTTACCCCTGTATAGACTGTACTGTAATTCACGCATGCACGTTTTCTTTGGTATGCACTGTCGTTTTCTTTGGTATAAGTAGTTAAATACAGTAATAAATTAATTTAATTTACTGTAATAAAAATACAGGGCTTTAAGAAGAACAAAATGAAAAACATGAGAACACTCGAGATGCTCCACAGGGGAAATTCTGGACTGCAGCGTCACAGGGCAGAAGCCAATCAGCAGCAAGGAGAAATAAATAACGTTCTAAGATTGGCTACTTTCAAACCTCCCGCCTCTGAGTACAGCTGACTTTGACGTCCAGGCCTCGTGCATCACGACCCCTTGTCCTCGCGCTGGTTGTTTATGTTTGGGCTACGCCCCTTCGTCCTCATGCTGGTTGTTTATGTTTGGGCCATGCCCCCTCATCCTGGCTGTTTATGTTTGGGCCACGCCCCCTCGTCCTTGTGCTGGTTGTTTATGTTTGGGCCACACCCCCTCGACCTGGTTGTTTATGTTTGGGCCACGCCCGCTCGTCCTTGTGCTGGTTGTTTATGTTTGGGCCACGCCCCCTCGTCCTGGTTGTTTATGTTTGGGCCACGCCCCCTCGTCCTCGTGCTGGTTGTTTATGTTTGGGGCGGCGCTGAGCAGCGGAGCTTCATTCTGTTCAGGTGTCTGATTGCCTTGGTAGCTGCCATGTGGCACATGAGGCCCAGACGTCACAGTCAGCTGTACTCAGAGGAAGGAGGTTCGAAAATCCACTTTGGACTGAAACGCCACTGCTGATCCGCTTGAAAGTGGGGGGCTACTGTATTTTTTTTTTAAGTGGCCCCTTATAGTCACGCCCGGGGAGCAGAGTGTACCTTGATGGTCTCTTGCTCAAGGGTACCTCAGTGGTGCCACTAGCAGTCCTGGGATTCAAATCCACAACCTTCTGATCACAGGGGCAACTCTCTAACCACTAAACCACCAGCTGTCCTATTGTACTGTGCCCCTCTTTCTTTCCCTCTCACCTACCCTTTCATTCCGTCCCCAAGACTCTTTATGCCTTTCTTGTTCTGGTTTTCAGTTATTGCCTGGCTCGTGTTCCCCCGTGTCTTAGGATGTAAAACGTTACAGACAAGGTTGCCACAAGAGTACTTATTTAAAGCTGGAACAAACACTGGTGGAAACTGTTTGGCTGCTGAAAATATCCATGTTATGTTTACCACACTCTTCCCTACATCTAATCTAACCTGACCGTGATATTTAAATATTTTGACAAAAACATTGCTACCCTTTTACATTAAGTTGAATGAGATTTTTTCACCATATTCAGCTCGTTCAAACCTCAAAAACGTCCACAAAAGAACATATTCAGGGTCAGAGCATGTATAGGCCAATGCTGGGAAGTCCTATAGGATGCAGAGTCATGCGGAGCACTACTGGAAGTGTGCAGTTGGTTGTCTGTGTAGGGGAAACAGAGAGGGGATAAAAAAAAAATCAAAAAAAAAAAAAAATGAAAATGTCTCTCCTGAGGATGGTAAGTATGCCATGCGGGGAAAAGGGCCAAGAGGCTGATTAGTTCCACTACAAAAATCTCCAAAATCCCACAGACATGCTGACGATCATGGGTAAGATAAAGTAAACTCACTGGTTGGGGTGCAGACGAAGAGAAAAAATGACATATTAGTCCTAATATTTCCAGTTGCCCCCTATTGCCCAATGAATTATCTATTACTAATTGGAGATTAAAGGATGTAAATAGATTACATGGTCAATTTAAAAGAAAGCACAGTGCAGTGGCAGGCATAAATGATCTTTATCAAATTAAACATTAGATAATTGAAAGTTATGTAAATCTGAACTGCATTTAAACCATGCACTATAGAGACAGAGGGACACATTGAGAACTGAGCCACTCCCCAAGCTAATCACTCCACCAGTCCACTCCAGGGTTTGTAGTTCAAGCAAAGAGCAGAGGCAGCAGTACAGAGCAGCTCTCTCCGCACCCACAGGAGACTCCGGCTTTGAGCAGCTTAAGCTTTCTCAGGGACACTTTTAAAAGGCCTGAGAAGTACAGCCACATCTCTGTGAATAATCACAGCTGAGGTCAGGAGATTCCAGCTCCCGTCCTTTCACTCTCGTAAAAGACTTGGAAATATAAAATAAGAAATTAAAGGAAAAATAAATCAAATAATAGCATGGTCCAGGAGAACAGAATACAGTGATCTTCATGAAGAAGCAACCAAACTAATTCCTATTCCAGTTTGCAGTTACATCAAAGTTACAGGCTTGAGTTTGGTTGAAGGCCCATATTCTCAGTTTTGTATTTTATAGTTTCCCTAAAGTTCCCATTATGGAATTGTGTATGAAAACCATGATAATTACCAGTCAAATGTTTTTGCATACCACAAGTTTTTACCATTTATTTCATAAACTGCAGATATGTGTTCTAAGATCCTTTCTAACTTTAAATGCATTAACTTTAAATGCACTCGTTATTGTTTCAGCACTTAATACCTGTCTGATAATCCACATTATAATGATAATTATATTAAAATATGACTAATAAAGGTACTGGTGAAGTGTAAATGTACTTGTTTATAAAGAATACTGAATGTAACTTTAGTAAACATTAAAAAAAGTAGAAAACACCACTGTGTTTGTAGGCTGAGTGGGCAGCCCTAGTGTGTACATGGTTGTGACATCACAAAGTCCAAAAGGGTCCATTTGCACAGATTAGTTCCCATTTTTTCCATTTATGGCCTTTATGGGCTTATAAGTGAGAAGTGTGTTTTGAAACTACATCTTAGACATCAAGCCTTTTATTTAAAAAAAGCCAGAAAAAATCTGTTTTCTATGTAACAGGACCTTTGACCAAACACCCACTGAGTAAGTTATTTTTATAAGATGTGAACCGTGTGATTTTACTGGTTCTGTGGGGGTGCGGCTGCGGGGGGTGCAGAGAGGGTCCTCACCGCTGCGCTCCAGTAAGAGCGGGTCGGAGTGTTTCTTGCCTATATCAGCCAGAGAACGCACGGCCAGCGGGAACCGGTTACTCAGCTTCCTCTCGTTCTGGTGGTGATGACGCTTCAGCACCGCCTCTCGCACCTTCAGCCTCAAAGAGTCGTCCAACTGACCGGTCGCTACCATACTGTCAATCACCATGTCTACAGAGAGAGACAGAGAGAGAGAGAGACAGACAGACAGAGACAGAGAAAGACAGAGAGAGAGAGACAGAGAGAGAGAAACAGAGAGAGAGTGAAAGAGAGACAGACAGAGAGAGAGAGACAGACAGCGAGACAGAGAAAGAAAGAGAGAGACAGGGAGAGAAACACAGAGAGAGAGAGAGAGAGAGAGAGAGAGAGAGAGAAAGAGAGAGAAAACAAGTCTGGTATTTATGACTCATTAAATTTCATCATTTCAAATTCAAAGACCCTTCCGAGGCTTATTATAGACTATGATTTGAAAAGACATGCTTAAAAAGCATGTGAACACACATACACACACACACGCACACACAAACACCTGCAATGTCCTCTATGGATCCAGCCCTCATGTCCAGCAGCACAGTGCCGTTCAGGATGCAGCTGCGCAGCTCAAACAAACTGTGCAGGGAGAGAGTCGCAACATAGGGCTTACTCCACCTCTCTCCACCATCCTCCACATCCTCCTCAAACTTCAGCCACCTAGAACAGAGGGGCAGGAGAGAGAGAGAGGGAGAGAGAGAGAGAGAGACTTTTAAAACACATTGTCACATCGTCACCTTATCAAAGGCCATCATACATTTATACAATTAAACCACTTTGATCTGGTTGGATTGTCCTGTTTTAAATGTTAAATCAGAGTCCTCATCATGAAGAAAACAGAGAGAGAGGTAGGAGAGAGAAAACAAGGAAAGAGAGGAAGAGAGACAAACACAGAGAGAAAGGGGTAGCAGAGAGTGTGAGAAAGGAAAAGATGAAAGAGAGAGAGACACAGAGAGACAGAAAGAGAGACAGAGAGAAAGAGACAGAGAGAGACAGAGAGACATAGAGAGACAGAAAGAGAGACAGAGAGAAAGAGAGAGAGAAAGACAGAAAGACAAAGAGAGACAGAAAGAGAGACAGAGAGAGACAGAGAGAGAAAGAGAGACAGAGACAGAGGGACAGAGAGAGAGTGAGACAGAGATAAAAAGAGAAGGAGACAGAGAGAGACAGAGAGAGAGAAATAGAGAGAGAGAAAAATAGAAAGAGAGAGAAATCAAGAGAGAGAAACAGAGAGAGAGAAATAGGGACAGAAAGAGAGAGAGAAATAGAGACAAAGAGAGAGAAATCGAGAGACAGAGAGAGAGTGAGAGAGAGAGACAGAACAAGAGAGAGAGTGAAACAGAGAGAGAGAGAGAGAGAGAGAGAGAGAGAGAGAGAGAGAGAGAGAAAATTCTTGAGGAAAGCCTTGAGAGCTGCTCATTTTATAACAGGTGTAATTTGCCATAGGCTGCACTTAGCAACTGTTAAACCAAAAGTACTGTTAAAGTAAATGTGTATTGAGAAATTGTTCTGTGTGGCCATTGCATTCAGACACACACACACACACACACACACACACACACACACACACACCTGCCTCTCACTGCAGGTTCTCAAGTCATTTTAATAGTGAGAGTGTCAGTATATAAAGCTGCTTAGTAACCCACTTCTGTTTCTTCCAAACAGAAAGAAACCATCATGTTCATGAGTCTGTTTAATGCAGATACAGTCCAACACAACTCCATACTCAGACTGCAACCGGACTCTTTATTCAGAGGAAATAGAGTATTTTTAAAAAGCAGAATTTATAAGAAAGACAGATGAACAAACTTGGCCCAGATGCAATATTACTGAAGACCTAAGAGAAGAGCACGGAGGCCTTTTACTGAAAGGCTCTTTAGGACAGCGGGTCTCAAAGTGGGTGCAGGGACCCGATTTATGTTGTGGTGCATAATATGTTATATGTTGTTATGTTGTGTTGTGTTGGATTATGTTATGTTATGTTTTGTTATGTTTTATGCTATATTGTTGTGTTGTGTTATGTTACTGTATGTTATGTTGTGTTACTGTATGTTGTGTTTTGTCATATTATGTTACTGTATGTTATGTTATGTTACAGCATGTTGTATTGTGTTATGTTATATGTCATGTTGTGCTGTCAACATAACATGTGTTGTATTATGTTCATTTGTGTTGTGTTATGTTATGTTATGTTACTGTGTGTTGTGTTGCGTTATGTTATGTTACTGATGTTATGTTACTGTATGTTGCATTGTGTTGTGTTGTGTTATATGTTGTGTTGTATTATGTTAATTTGTGTTGTTGTGTTATGTTATGTTACTGATGTTATGTTATGTTACTGTATGTTGTGTTATGTTATGTTACTGATGTTATGTTATGTTACTGTATGTTGTGTTGTGTTATGTTATGTTGCTGATGTTATGTTATGTTACTGTATGTTGTGTTGTGTTATATGTTGTGTTGTATTCTGTTAATTTGTGTTGTTGTGTTGCATTATGTTTTATGTTATGTTATTTATGTTGCATTCTGTTGTTATGTTATGTTATGCTATGTTTTGTTATGATATGTTTGTTATGCTGTGTTACGTTACCTGACTCTATGCTACGTTACGCTACATTGCATTGCGTTACTTTATGTTATGAAAATCACAACAGGCATGAAAGCTGCATCACAATGAGGCAAAATAAATTGCTAAGCGGTCACATCTTCATCCAGCCAGCAGTTGACGATATGGGTTGATATTAGGGTATCAGGTAACAGGCTAACCTGCTAAAATTGCGGCATCTTTGGAGTAGCGCCTTTGAAGGTTTTGTCAGGTCTTTGAAGAATAGGCCAACAGTTCACAGTGAATACTGAATAGTATTTTTGCTTGAAGTGCACATCCCTATTATATAGAATGAGAATGAAAATAAAAAAGGACCTTTGGTGGCCCGTCCAGAAAATGATGGTACTAAGACTCTCTGGTGTTAAAATTTCCCCTTAGAAAACGAATTGGCTTGATTTATGATGTGGCTGGCAGTGAATTCGGGCTGGCCTTTTCATGCCATCAACTTCCCAAAGTTGTCCCTGGCTGGTTTGAAAACCCCTGCTTTAGGGAACCAAAGGTCTGTGATATCCCAGTGTAACATTAACCACTCTTCTGGTTCAAAAACACTAGAGTATTCCTTTAAAGAACCTTTCTCTGAATGTTTTATAGGGTACCAAAGCTGAGTATTCTATTAAATGGCACCAAAGAACCCTTTCTTGCACCTTGTTTTAGTTCACTAAATAAGGAAAGCATGACAGTCTTTATGAACAGAATAACTGTGATCTACTGAATATATACAAAGTTTAAAGTTTGGAGGAATTTTCTTGAATTTTTGGAGTCTTAAATACATTTAAACCTAAAGTACTATGTTTAAACACTAACAATGATGATAAATACTGAAGCTGAATAGTTGAACACGTAGAAAACCAACTGGTTGGATCTATGATGTGGCTAGTCATAAATTCAGGTTGGGCTTTTCAGAATCAGAATCAGAATCAGAAGATTTTATTGATCTCGGAGGAAATTGTTTATGTTATGACTGCGCAGACACACAGAGACACAGAAACATATCTAATAAATATCTAATAAAAGCTCTGCTGAAAAACATCTATACACTACGCTATACACACAAATGCTGGATTATTAATACTATAGATAAGTAAGTTACAGTTCAGTGAATTACTAGTAACACTAATAGTGGTTTGAGGTCAGTCATTGTTATAATAGAGATCAGCAGTAGATCAGTAATGTTAACATAAGTAGTGATATTTCACATGGTGAGACTTTTGCACAAAATAATAATAATAATAATAATAATAATAATAATAATAATAAAAATAATGAGTGAATCACACACCTGGCCGTCTCTCTCCACTCTGTGTTGCCGTGGCGAACAGAAAGTTCGTCCAGTTCGGTGAAAAGCTCGTGAGGAACATGTTCCACGTCGCCATCCTCAGTACCCAGAATGCACTGCACCCGCTGAGACGGTGTGTCTATAGGGGCAAAGCAGAAAACATGAGTGAGTGAGTGAGTGTGTGTGTGTGTGTGTGTGTGTGTCTGTGTGTCTGTGTGTGTGTGTGTGTGTTTGTGTGTGTGTGTGTGTGTGTGTGTGTCCTGTATGAGTCATTTTGTCTTTTTCCAGACCCTGACTACCTCTAGAGACTCCAGGTGTTCCATTAACAACCTCTTTCATTCACACGTGCACACATACACACACACACACACACATACAGAAATATACCCCTACCTCACAGGATCAGCTATATGTCCAATTCTGCTAGCCTGAAATGTGCTAATAAAGAGGGATTTTTTAACACTATCAGGTTCCATTTTTCCACATGACCTCTGTATTTCGAGATTATGTCCAAAATATCCAGCTGGGAATAGAAGTGCTGTTCATTTTTCTCAGGTCAAAGTTCAAGAAAATGTGTTTACACTGCAAGTTATCAATTTATGCAACTGAATGTCTGTCATTCTGGAATGCGTTGCAGGTCTCAGTGGTCAGTACAAATGAGTGAAACTGAGAGTATGGGAGGAATTATCAGTGTTATTGTAGTTCTGATATTTTCCTTAGTTTTTTGTTCATCATTTTCTTTCTTTCCCAGTTTGTTTCTTTTAGTCAATTATAAGAGTGCTTAAAAGAGTGTTTTTTTTATTAACTGTAGAGGACAAATTTCATTTTTTACTTACCCTAAGTTTTAGTTTTTAATATTTTAAATTAAAATCTATGATATGTAAACAACAGAATGATGTATTGCTCTATAACACAATTATTATGCACGACCAGCCCAAACGTTTTGCAGTTCTTTCATAAACTGTGGATTTCTTATTGGAAATTTCTTGAGTGAACAACTATAAATGAAAATATGTTGAATTAAACCTGTTTCCTTTCTAAGATGAGAGAGTCTGTAACAGTGCAGGTCTGACTCCTATTAACTGGTTGTTGGTGATACAGAGTCAGACTCTAGACTGTCCTTTAACTTTAAGTGCACACGTTACTGTTTCAGCACTTAATAGCTCATTAAATATCTAACACTCGTCTGTTGATCCACATTATTAAAATAATTATATTAGGATGCTTTTTATAAGTCAGCAGTGATGAATAAAATGACATTTTCTGGCTAATAAAGGTACTTAGATGGTGAATATATTGTTAGTGTATTTTTGTGAGTATAAAGTAACATGCAAATGTAGAAAATCACATTAACAGTGTATTAAAAATAATTATCGCTGCCAGGTATGAATGCCACAGTACTCAGGTTGCAGTGAAGTTGTTGAAGGGAAAAGGTGGGGTGATGTTGTTACAGTGATCTATAAATCTAAACAGTACTGAACAAAAGTCTATGAAAATAATATTTAAAAAACAGTTTAGATGATCAGTGGGTGTTTTTTCACATGAATATTACTAAATATACTAAATAAAACTAAAAAGAATAAACACAAATACCAGTCTATCAACATACAGAATATCAGTGTGTTCTTGTGGAAGTCCAGTATTACTGTAGCTTCATCAGAAACCTGGTTTGACTCGATCAGTTCTTCATGAAATTAAATCAGGAGCTGCTGATGGAGTTTCACAATCCAAACAACGACTGGAACCGAACCTGCTCACACAATATCAACTACGTTTACAAACTAAATAAATCCTGAGACTTTTCTAATGTTAACTTTGCTAGAAAGAGACATAAATGATCACACACTCAGAAAAATTGCTTTAAACAATTTGCATAGAGGTCTAAGATTTTCGCACAGTACTGTAGTTATTTTGGAAAAGCCATTCATGTTGTGTCTGATTCAGTGGAGTGCTTTGCCGTTAAAGCCTGATGTTTCAACCTCAAACACCTCTAAAATCCAGTGACAGTCTGTGGTAAAGGACCGCTCTTGTGCTCCATGCCCAGATCACACTCACCGTAAGTGGGAGACTCTCTCTCTCCCGCCTCCTGGTCAGAGTCTCTGTCTTTATTTCTCTTGCGATGATGTCTGTGTCCCCGGTGTCTGTGTCTGCGTCTGCTCTCCTTCCCCAGTGGGACATGGACCCCCACATACACGGCCCTGTGGCCTTGGACACACAGATCACAGACATATTAGAGTTTCAGTCAGGCATTTCACGCATTATATTAAAGGGCTCATATCCTCCATTAGATTTTTGTCCTGAGTCCCCTTTAGGCTCCATTTGAATTTAATTAAACAAATTCAGTCTTAATTGTGTAAATTACTTCTGTTCTGACTGGCTGTCATGCACTGCTCTTCATTCAAAAAGTTGTCTGGCCTGAAACACTCTGTATAGCTTCACTACAGATGGGCGAAGCTAAACTGCTATAGGCCGAATAGACAGATAAACACCATTCTGTTTGTTATATGATGAAAATAGTGATTTTTTGTAGCTAAATAAACATATGAACTGGGGAGTTAATGGTGCGTTGAAACATTAACATTGCTTATGTGTCACAAATACTTATTAAAACAAATTAGAAAAACATGATACAGGCCCTTTAAAGGTTAGTCAGGAGATCACACTGCCTTAAAGCTGTAATCTGTCCTCCACATAGAGCTATGGGCAGCTGGTGGCCTAATGGTTAGTCTGCCTCTGTGAACAGAAGGTTGTGGGTTCGAATCCCAGGACTGCCTGAGGTTCTCTCAAGCAAGATACCATCCCCACACACTGCTCCCCTGGTGCTGTGTTTCTGGCTGCCCGCTGCTTCACTTGGTGAATGTGTTAAATACAGAGGAAGAATTTCACACTGTGTATGTTCACATATGACCAGTGGTCACTTTACAGTCAGGAGTTCCTCGCACTGCATTAAGACTACAGTGAGGAGTTCTCAATTTGGTACAGAATTGATTTCAAAGCATTACTCATCATCTACAAGTCAGTAAATACATCTCTGATGTGTTTGAAGTGTATATTCCTGATGGGTCTCTTAGATCTACAGGAGCTGCTTAGCTAGTGGTGAAAAGATCTGAAACGAAACCTGTTAAAATGGGGTTTATATCCACTATCACATCTGCACAAACAGTAGCTTTAAAAAGACCAAGTTCAGCCCTTCAAGGCAACAGTGTTCGCTAATGGCAGTGGCCTCTTTCAGCAAGATTTGTTCAAGAATGGTCTGAGAAACATGACAGAGACTTAAAGGTGTTGACTTGTCCTCCAAATTCCTCAGAGCTCAATCCGGCTGAGCATCAGTGGGATGTGTTGGAAAACTAGTCCGATCCATGGAGGCCCAATCTCACAACTTACAGGATTTAAAGGATCTGTTGCTTATGGCTCTTGGTTTGTACTCTGATCAGGTAATGTAATTGCTGATCAGAGTATGTGGCCTTTTAGAATCTAATCCTGGAATCATCTGTAGTAGAATAGGACTTTTATTTTTATTTTGCCTTTGCAACTCTCCATCATACTGTGGGAAGAGAGAGCTTTGAATTTGTCCTCACAGATGAACTCACCACAGGTGAACTAGTAATTTTCCTCACAGGTGGAGTGTGTCAGCAAATCGTGTGACCTGTTGAGGTAATACAGCACAGCTAATCTGGCACTGGTGTTACAAATGAATAACGTATCAGTCTAGTTTTTTATATAATAATTTGTTCTATATAATAATTTAACAACAATTAATCCAGCTTCCCCTGCACAACATATACACCCAACAAGCCACTTCATTTGGTACACTTACCTTGTATTTACACTCATTGTTCATTCATGTATATTGTTTAAAAGTACTGTAGGCCACCTTCCTCTGCATCATTTATCTCTTTCTCCCTTTCTCCCATTCATCACTGTCAGGGCCCCCACAAGATCACTGTGAGCAGGTATTATTGGATTATTCTCAGTACAACAGTAACACTGACATGGAGTGAGTGTGTGTGCATGCGTGTGTATGTGCATGCGTATGTATGTGCATGGGGGTGTGCGTGTGTGTACATACGTGTGAGTGTGTGTGTGTGTGTGTGTGTGTGTGTGTGTGAGTGAATGTGTGAGTGTGTGAGACAGTATCTTACACATTTAAACACCTCACTGGCACTGCTGGACCAAGAAAAGTCTACAAACCAAAACAGTCCAACAGGATCCTGTGGCAAGAAACTGACCACTGATGAAAGATTAGAGTGTGTCAAACATAAATTGTGCAGCATCAGATGAAGCATCATCAATAACTTTACACCTCCAGGGTGGACCAACAGGTTAGATGCATGTAATAGAGTGGACTACGTGTGGGCACAGTGTACAAAAACTTCAGAAACACTGTGTAGATGACACACAGCTCAGGAAAAAAAATACTGTAATTTTTTTTTAATTATTAGCTTCTCTAATTGTCTGTTAGCTTCTCTAATTGTCTGCCAGTGTCTGTTAAATTGCTACACAAGCACCTCATTCTGCTTTATGAGGGACTGATTAGTGATCACCTGAATCACATCTTATTTAATGAGGAACAGTTTAAAAACACTGCTGTAATCAACACTCTCCTCTCACAATGAGACCAGTTGGATGGTGAAACACTACTAGAAGTTCGTC
>JBBPCX010046996.1:0-15021 GCA_037974365.1 Hydrocynus forskahlii | reverse complement strand
AGAGAGAGAGACAGAGAGAGAGAGAGAGAGAGAGAGACAGAGAGAGAGACAGAGAGAGAGAGAGAGAGAGAGAGAGAATAGGCAGACAGAGAAAAGAGAAAACAGAAAGAGTGAAAGACAAAGAAAGAGTATAAAAGAGAAAGTGCAAATGACAGAAAAAGAAAGATGGAGTGCATAAAGCGAGACAAAGTGAAGGAGAAAGACTAAGATTAGATAGAGAGAAGAAAGAGAGAGAGAGAATAGACTGATTGAGAAGAGAGCAAACAGAAAGAGTGATAGACAAAGAGGGCGTAACAACACAGAGAAAGAGAGGAAGACTGAAGAAGAAAGGGAAAGGGAGAGTATAAACAGAAAGGAGGTGAAGGAGAGAGAACAAGAGTAGATGGATAGAAGAAGAGACAGAAGAGAGAAACAGAGAGAGAGAGAGATGGAGAGAGAGAGAGAGAGAGAGAGAGAAGGGTAAACAAAAGGCTGCCATATGGAACGGGTGTTCAGAAAGCCACCTGGCTCAAAGATACTGGAGCCAAGTCTGGAGTGCGAACGAGCTGTCTTTAAGTAGGCAGAGCACAAATGAGGAAAAACTGACTGGACCACACTCTCGTCACTATATGAACAAGTTCACAAATAAAACTGCCGCTAGACTTACCTCCGTTAAGACTGACCTCAGTGATTCTATTTGTTGTATTTGGTTCTTTTCCCACATCACACACAGGCACTGTTTTTTAACCTTAACAATTAGAGCTGAGCCATTAAGATTATATTACTATTTAAATGTAATCCCAAGATTATCTACATATTCACATAATGAACATCCATGCACCCACCCAAAAAAAAAAAAAACACAAAACCAAAAAAACTCAAATAGCTTAATCAGCTAATAAACTGTGTTTTCATACTGGTTTGATCCTTGGAATTGTTTTTTTCAATAGTGGTAATAAGGTTTTTGTTATTCTGTTGATATGCTATTAAAATGTAACATTTATTTAGCTGATTACATAGTTCATAAAGAATAGTAAAGATTTACATTTACAATCTGTATCAACAGTTTCAGCCTTTTATACTTGTTCCAGTGTCAAGAAATAAGAAACGTGATGACAATTTTTATTTTTCAGCAAAATGAGACAGTACACATGATAGACTTTCATTAGATGATGTATGTTTTTAACTTATGAACACAAATGCAAAAATCATTGAAATTTTAGAACCTGCACTTTCAAAAGGACTCTGTCCGTGAGCAATGGGTGAGACATAAATATCAAATTATAACAGGTAGGAGATGAACTTTGGGCTTATTTTGATTTATTTAAAGAATAACTGTGGTGTAACTATTATAAATGAATCAATAAACGTTATCAGACAAAGACGTAATGACGGCTTGAGGTGTGTGTTCATAGCTGTAAGAGTTTAAGAGGTTAATATTTTGCTTTGTCTAAGATTTAATTGCTGCCTGACAAGCTTGATAAGCAGTGCCACAGTCCTGAGTTTACTTTCTTCTCACACGATTTGTTTAAAGGCGTCCCAACCTGACAGGCTCGACATGACTTTCCAGTCTGTCGTTCCTCACAGGCTCCTTCGGAGGGCCCCTTTGCGATTCTGCCATTTTGTAATACCTTGGAGAGAGCGCAGTCAGACGAACTTCACCCGAGAGTGGGTCAGAATCAGGTCAGCTTATAGGCTCCCCACCACCATCAGGCCAAGCGACCAGGCCCCTCACCTTCTATCACTCCATACACTGATCACTCGCTCACGGGGGACTGGGTGTCAGTGGGGCTTCAGTGTTCTCTGCTGCCTCAGTGATAAGAGCCGGAGCTGATTTACCTGAGTGCATCAAGACTTACTGTCACAGGATGAGTCTTAGGTTTAAATGGTGATAGAGATGTGACATTTCTTTCTCTTTCTTTCTTTCTTTCTTTCTTTCTTTCTTTTTCTTACTTTTACTGGAACTAAAGTCTGTCTGTCTGCCCATCAATCCTTTCGTCTCCCTAGTCATCCAACCATCAGTCCATTTGTCCATTCATCCATCCATCCATCCATCCGTCCATCCAAATGTCTACCTCTCTATCTAGCTTTTTATTCATGATTTTTCTTTCTTGCTTTCTTTCTTTCTTTCTTTCTTTTTAAGTTATGTTCTCACTTTGGGGACCAATAAAATCCGTCCACCCATATCCATTTAATAAATCCATCCATCCATCTGTCCTTCTTTCTTTCTTTCTTTCTTTCTTTCTTTCTTCTGTGTAGCCATCCTTCTTTTTTTCTTCGAAGTATATAATCCTTGAAATATCTTTACTGGCAGTTTTAAATTCTTCAAACCTGTAAAGGCTGATGTTGTGTTCAGGAAATTTATAATGTAATTTATTTTATCAACAATTCCTTTAGAATATGTACATTTAAAATATGAATAAACTCTAGCCTTTGGTGGATCTAAACTCTAACATTCAAAAATTTTTGTAACAATTTTATACTCATATATAGAAATATGATCAAACTTCTTTTAGTGTTTTTTACCGTGAAAATAAGACGTCACACAGGTGAAAAAACTAGACAGAGAAATGTGAAACTGAATGCCTTTTTCCAAGTCTTCGCTAATGGGGTTTATGAAGGACGAATGCAATAGGATACGGCTATTACATTACAAGTGTTTCTCTTCCTGCTATTTTCATTCAGTTGTCTCAGCATTTAAGAGCTTTCCGAACCCACAAAGGTATCGGCTGTTTTTAGGTTTAAATAAAAGATGTACAGATTTCTGCAGTGACGATGAAAAATATCCCCATTTAAAAGACTAGAAAAAACATGACAATTTCTTGGCATTTACATGTGATGTGCTTGCAGCTGGAAAAGCATGTGCGCTGCCTAAGGGGAAAAAGGTAGTGAGAATAAACCGGGGTGCCCTTTGGAGAATAAAGATTCTGCACTTTCTCCAACAGCGTCTGTTATTTCCTCTGGAGATAAAGTGCGGTGCCACAGAGTTTTGTTTTTTTTCCCTCAGAAATGCTGTAGGCAGTGTGATTTGGTTTGGTCCTTGATCTTTCTTTATATTTCTTTCTCTCTCCTCCTCTCTCTCTCTCTCTCTTCCTCTCTGCTGTGTTCATACGAATTTTTGTCCTGTGATAAATGATCAGAGGTGCAGACCGTGTGGCTGTGGCTTTGCCAGAAATTCCCCCGAGGTGAAGAAGAAAGTCACCCCTAAAAACCAGAAAAATGCTGCACCTGCACCTAAATTTTGCAGACTGGCTGTTTCGGAGACTTTTATCTCTTTCTACCTCGGTCGTCCGACCATAAATGATTAGTCATGAAATATGAGTGATAACACAGGAAAAGATCTGAATCAATGGTGTATCAACTGTATGTTGTACTGGAGTGTTGTATGATAACAGTAAATTTGTTCAAATATCTGAGGTCAGCACATGATGACTGACTGAATGTTGGGTACAATTTCACAAGTAGATAAGTTTGCATTGGAGTGTGCATTGAACGTGTATGTTTACTGGACTTTGTGGTGAATGAGTCAAGAATAAATGAAAGATGGACTTTGTAGTATCTACAATTTCACCAACAAACATTTTGCAAAAATATTTACATTCTTTATATACAGTACTGCGCAGAAGTCTTATGCAGCCAAGTTTAAAACTAGTTACCTTGACAGCAAACATGTTTTTGGGCCCTTTGGGCAGGAATTCGCTGGCTCTTACAAAGTCATTTATGGATAAGGCTGCCTTAACACATAGCAGCATTCACAGGCTTTTTATTTAAAACACAACAAAGAGCGACACATCTCTTTTTATATATATCGGATCAGAGCTTTAGTGTATTGAAGTCAGTTGCTGAATGTTCTGTGTGTTTAGCTCCGCATTTCTTTCTTCGTATGTGGGTTTTTCGGCTTTGGTCTGTTCCTAGCCCCCTTACCCGTGACCTCACAGACTCTTTCTCCGAGACACATTTTAAAGATGACTTGACCATTCTCTCTCTCTCTCCCTATACATTACAGAGGTATCTCGACCATTTTTTAAATGATCAGTACTCAACCCCAAATGACCGAGTTATATACAAGTGCCTTATATACAAACAACGGATATTAATCTGCGTTTTTGATGTTGGAATGGTTCCAAAATTCCAGCTTGGATGAGAAGCACCACCTTTTTTGGCTATAAATAGAATAATAACAGTATAAATAAAACTTAAGAAGAGGCTGACTGACCACTGACCATTTGCACATGGAACTTAATACTACATTACATTACATAAATTTGGCAGAACATAACTAACAAGCTACAGTATGTAACTTACTGACAAAGGTTTGATGAACTGTGCACTATATTGCATTATAAAGAATGCAAATGAACACAAATACGGCACAGTGGGTAGCGATGTCGCCTCACAGCCAGAAGGTCCTGGGTTTGACTGATGACTTTGCATGCACCCACTGTGTGGGTTTCTTCCCACATCCCAAAGATATGCATGTCAGGCAAATTGGAGATACTAAATTGCCCCTAGCTGTCAAGGTGGTGGTCTGTGTGTCTGCCCTGTGATGGAGGGCTGATAACTTCAGATAATGGATGGACAAATACAGTCCAATGTAACAAACCTTTTTTGTTTTTAGTGAAGTTAGTACTGTCTAAAACAGGGGTGTGAAACTCCGGTCTTGGAGGGCCGGGGTTCAGCACAGTTTGATGGTTCTCCTCCTCAGACACATTCACTAAACCTGTCAGTTAACTGGTGAGGTGAACCGGGTGTTTCTGAGCAGGGAAAACTCCAAAACGTGCTGGACCACAGCCCTCCAGGACTGGAGTTCAACACCCCTGATCTGAAAGGAGCACAGGTTTGTTACCTGACTTCTCGGTGAACTCCAGCTGGTGCATTACATTCCATCAGCAACATCTGATTTCATTTAAAGGACCGCTAAAGCAAATTGCTAAAGCATGGTTACACTAACACACTCATATACATCAGATCACAATGTGTGGTTTAATTGTTTATGCTGTGTTTATTCAATGCTTCCTGACCGGATTTTACATATCATTTTCACAGACTTTTGCGCAGTGTACTGACTTTCAAACACACAGTCAAAAGTTTTTTTCTGCTCATTTTGATGTAAAACACACACAGTAGTTTTCAGAAAATGTTCTATTTACAAATACCAATTATAGCATTGACTGAAAATCTTTCCACAGGATTTGCGTGTTTCAATCGGCGAGAAATTATTAATATTGACAAACGATGTCACTTTTAAAGATTAAGAAGTGTGATTTTCTGTGTACCTTTGTTTTATTCCACGACTCTATAGTACAGAGACACACTCATCTATTTTACCCAGAGTGAGCAGAACTTGGACCACCGTTAGAAATACGGGTCAGATCTCTCCAAACTGATTTCACCATAACAGACTGTGTCTCTTCAAGAGCAGAGATAAGCCGCGCTGAGAGAAATGTCTTTTAGTGTCTTGCATTATTCTATCTGGCATAATTCATTCCCCTGTCTTCCTACCATATGGCAAGCTGTCACTGTGTGAGAAGCTGAAAACAACTTGACGAGCCAGGCCGCTTTCTGTGCTTGCGAACATTACCTGCACACACTGGCATGCACAACTAGCCCGCCTCATTATTTCAGTTTGTTAAGAGAGTCTTGTCTTTCTCCATTTCGTTAAAGATTTTAAACCCATTTTATCCCTGGTGGATTTTGTTGTTGAGAGTGGAATGTGTGGTGATCTCTGTTGTAACTACTGAAGGTATTTTCCCACATACAGTAATGTGAAAAAGTCTTAAGCAGCCAAGAGTATGGTTTAAAACTATTTATCTCAGCAGTGAGTGTGGTTTTGACATTACAACTCTCAATATAACTTTAGAATTATGTTTGTGTAAAGTAGCTGTTTAAAGTTGATTAGGAGAACAGATGTTTGGTGCCTGACTTGTTCTCCAGCCACTGAAGGACTGATTAGCAGAACTGGGTTTTGGATAGCCACTGGGCTTCTTTTAGGAAAGGTTTGGAAATAGTAAAACTAACAAACTCACATCAACACAGGGCATTTTTGTCTGTTCAGCTGAGTCTCATTCCAAAATGCATTACATTTTCTGTTCATTGCTGGGAGTGGGTTTTACTCATTACACTCTGATTAAGACCACTATAGTTAAAGAAATAAAATTAACTGTCTGCTCTTATTCTTTTTCAAAACTTTATATTCCAAATTGTGACAAACGTATATACAGTACTGCATTTTAAAAATATTCATCAACAAATAAATATACGTATTTATTAACAAATATACACTATATTTTACACATTTCCCCATTCCTTATACAGTCCAGCCTTTGCACAAAGCCATATATTAGTTAGCATTCATTTGTGATACAAAAGAAACTGTATGACCTTTCCAGACAGCTATTTCATCCTTGTTTCAAAACTGTCGACAGAAATTAGTTATGAGCAGCATATCTGAAATTAAGACTGGGGATTCAAAGCCCGTATTTCCGGGAGTGCAGGAAAAATGGTTCTCACAGCTAGAGCAATTTGAACACTGAGAGTGGGCTAGTGTGCCATGTTTTCCTCCTCTAACAACTCTTTCAACACATAAATTCTCCAGGCGTCACACGTCATTATTTTCACAGAAGAATGGAACAAAATAACACTGGTGTACTGTAGTCAGAGAAACTCCTTTTCCTCCCAGATGCCAGGCCCAGTGTTTACGTCTGGTAAAAATATACAGGCATTTAAAATCTATATGGTTACTTTTTACTGTCGTAATACTTTGGGGAAAAATACAAAAATCTTGTCATCTGCGTAGTAAAGAGTTATATTAAGTTTTCTTTCTTTCTTTGTTTATTCTGATGTTCCAACATTCAGCAGGGCTGGTTAAAATGCCTGAGTTCAGTTAAAAATGTGATGCTTGATTTAGAAATGAGAGCATTTCAAACACTTGCAGAAGTGGTGGAAATACAAGTTATTGTAAAGTTTTTTGTATGTAAAAAAAAAGATGCATCCCAGTGCAGACCTGTTAATATGCTTAAATCTAAGAGCGATGTGAAAGTTTTTTTGTTTTGTAAATTGGAACTTTTTTTTACAATAATCAGTTGATCTGGCTTTATTCAGCTTTATTTATCAATTCAAATAAATGAATTCAAATAAATAGACTGAACCCATGATGTAATGCAGATCAGTGCAAGGCAAAACTTTTGTAACATAGATGTACTAAAGCAGTGTTTTACATCAGTCTGAACCTCGAAAATACTTCAAATCAGCTTTTGCCCAGTTCCACTTTTTACAGTGAGGGTGGCAGTCATTTTTTAGCCTTGGGGAACGGGGCGCAGATGAAAGAGGATAAAAAAAAAGAATGCGGAAACTTTTATTATTAAAATGCAACAGCAGGCAAAAAGTACAAAAAAGTGAGCTAGAGTGGGTTGTCCTGGAAGCAGGAGTGGAAAGTATGACTTCCAGTTTGAGATTCTGGGAGTTGCTGTGTTCAGAGGCCATCGTGGCCGTGACACAGTTTGATTACACTGAATTTTAAATGCAGATACATGACTGACGCGCGCAGTCACCTTGGCTTTTTTTTTTTTTTTTTTAACACATTTAGGCAAGAACACTAAACATCTCCCACATAAACCAGAAGGTTGCCCTCTGTCCTATTGTCCTTTGCTCTTACTTACTTACATCGGACCGTTATGAAAGTGGAAGACGATGCAATCTGAAATCATATTTTGTCATCGACTCACATGCTATTTTGACATCTCCACAACTCTGAAGGGAAAGCTTATAAATAAGATGAGTAGTCATCCCTACGGAGGTGGATAAGATGTCGTTGGAGCAGCTGTGTCACCCCTGGCCCATGGGAGAAAATGGTGCTGAAGGCAGCACTTCCACTTCCCATTTAAACTCCAGATTTACCAAGACAGTCACTCATGAGCTGTGGCATGCTGGCATGACATTTCACTCTGAACCACAATGGAATTATGCTCTGATTTCTGTGATATGACGAGGGGGGGAATCCAAAAACTTGGTGAGTGGTTGCAAAATCTGTGCTAAAGGTCTCCCATAGAAAATGCCGCTCATGGAAAGGAACCCTTGAGGAACAGCCCCTGAGCTTAACAGCACACTTTGGAGAAGTGCTGCACCATAATGAGCACATAACTGGGAAGCGTTCAACAAAACCCATCCATTGATTAATCTGTGGTCTATATCGTACATCAGCGACAGTTTTCCAGTCAATGTTGCAGCCAGGCTGTCAGATCATATCAGTGCTATCAGTGCCTGAATGCTTTAACTTGGGATTAAATCAATGTGTCGTTGGACTGGTTATGTGGCTATTTCTGTCATTGCTGCCAATAAGTACCCGCTGCTCTCGTTCAGTCAATTCCCTTTATCTCTCTTTCTCTCTCTCTCTCTCTCGCTCTCTCTCTCTCTCTTTCTTTCTCTCTTTCTCTCACACACACACACACACACACAAACACGTGTATTTTGCATTCCTTCCCAACTTACAACAAAAGTTTTGATTAAAATTTATGTATTATGTATTATAAAAGTATAAAAAATTGAGGGGCAATTTAAGGGGCCCATATCCTACAATTTTCTTGCATTTCATTTCTATCCTTGAGGTTCACTTATTAAATTTGTAAGATTTTATTTACACAAAAAAAAGTTCATTTTTACATTAACATTTTTTGGTTACCACCTCATTCCAGTGGCAACTGTCATAGAAGGTGATAAGTAAGTGAACAGTCACTTCTTGAAGTTGACGTGCTGGAGACAGGAAAAATGGGCAAGCATGAGGATCTGAGCAACTTTTGACAAACGGCCAAATTGTGATGGCTAGATAACTGAATCAGAGCTTCTCCTGAATTCCAGGTTTGTGTGGTGTTTCAGGCATGCAGTGGTTAGTATCTACCAAAAGGAAGGACCACTGTTGAACAGGGCTGGCGACGGGGTCATGGGTGCCTAAAACCCATTGATGCACATTGATTCTGTTGTATTTTTCCAAGTTTAAATACAAAAACTCCCATGTGGTCGCAAGTTTTTGGGCAGCACTGTTGCTTCTAAAAAGATTTACAACTTTTTGGTCCTGTACTGAACCCAGTTGCTGATGGAACAAGGATTTTGATCTGACAAGAATTGGAAGACCGACCTTAAACATGATCCTAACATTGAGCATGGTAACCAAAAAGAAATGAGTAAGGATAATGTGTGCTGACAAAGAAGGGAATAATTAGCAGAATAAAGAAAACTTTATTGATCCCAAAGGAAATTGCTCAGGTTACGACCGCACAGACAAAAGAACGATGTGTAAAATGTAAAGTTCAAATAAATCCAGTAAAAAATCTGCAGAAATAAGTCAATATGAAACACACTATGATATTTACTCAAATGCTGGGAAGAAATACTATAGATAAGTAACTTACAGTGAATTACAATACAGTGAAATATATGGTCGGTGTTATTGATTTGTCCAACTACTGTATGTGTATGTGAGACTGATCTAAATCTAATCTTTTACATTTAAAAGTAGAGAGGCGACAATTTACTTACTTTCTGGTCAGAGGTCATGGCAGGTTATTAGGTCTTGTTGTACACAGTCTCTAAGAGCTTCCACACATGCCTTTTGCATGGCGTGGAGAAGGTTTTTAACCCAAAACATTTTTTTAAATCTGTTCAGAGTGGACAACTGCGTGCATCTAGCTAAAACATAGACACCATAAAAATGTTCCGTTGGAAAATAGATAGTGGTGTATAAGTAGCACATAGTGATACACATAAGCATCTAATGCCAATCATTAAACGTGAAGGATCTTTGATGCTGTGGGGCTGTTTCCTCTCCAGATGTCCTGGCAGTGTTGTTTGCATACATGGTATCATGAATTCTAGGAAGCACCAAGAGACTTTACCTTAAAATCTGGCTTCCTGTGCCAAGCTAAAACTTGCTTGCGGTTGAATCTTCCAACATGACAACAACCTAAAGCACATATTAAAATCCACTCAGAAATTATGAACAAAAATCAGGCTTTTACCATGGCCCCTTTTATCAGGCCCCTGACTTAAATCCAATTGGAAACCTGTGAGTTGATCTTAAAAAGAGAGTCCACTGGAGAAGACCCAGTACTCTGGAGAGATTCTGCATTGAGGAATGGTTGAAAATCTCTTCTTGTGTGTTCTCAGGCCATATAAAAGAGAACGTGGTTCTCTTGGCCAAAGGATGCTAAAGCAAATAAACTTAATTTTTATATATATTTTTTTATTTTAATTTTAAAACTTTTAACTGTGATTACGTGGGACTTTTTTGTAAAAATGCGTTCATATGGAATTTATGTTTCTTTATTCAATGAGCAAAGACAACATTTGACTTTTCATCAGCCTTTTCTCTCCTATTAAATAAAGGCGCCAGTACTTATAGAAGGCACGGCATAACTGCCTTTCTCAAAGAACCTCTTTTTTAAAGAATTTATGGCTTGTTGCCTGGTACTTCTCCCTGTTGCTGGAACACCAGTAAGTACAATATTTACTATTTTAACTGTCGTACGCATTGGGAAATAATCAACGGCATTTCACCAAAACATATTGTGTCAACTGCAACACTGTCTCTTATTTGTATCCTCCACTCTACATCCAGCATTGAAAAGCTGCTCTCATCTCCCTCCGCACACGACTAGATGAAAGGCAAAGGCAGTGTGAAGTCATTTGCCATCATTCATGAACAGAGTGAAAGAGCTTGGAGGACACACAAAG
The DNA here is from genome assembly GCA_037974365.1 of Hydrocynus forskahlii. Taxonomy (NCBI): domain Eukaryota; kingdom Metazoa; phylum Chordata; class Actinopteri; order Characiformes; family Alestidae; genus Hydrocynus; species Hydrocynus forskahlii. Next base: position 4,317 of record JBBPCX010046996.1, on the reverse strand, counting down.
AAAATTTGTGGAGGAAATAAAGAATGAGCACATTTATGGGAAATGAGAGCACGATCAAGTCACAAATGGCAAATTACATCATATATGATCCACAGTTAACTTTATGGGGAACTAATACTGAGGGTGACTATTACAGAAAAGAGAAACAGAGACATATATTTATAGATGTTTTTCCAGAGCTCTAATTTTGTCTTTCAGTGTACTTACTACGTAGCAACAACTGTGTTGACAGTGCGTTTTATTCATTAACGATGTACATGCTTGCATCAAGAAATACAATGCATCATTTATAAGGGTACAAATACTTTGGTGTCAGTAATTTGACAGTTTGATGTGTGCTTCGGTTGTTGCCCAGGGGACCGGACCATGAATCCTTACGCTGAGTTGTCATTTCTCTGAACCCAGATTTTCTTAAGCAGCCCAAGGAGAAATATGACTCACTCCTGATTCTTCTGAAGGGATGTTGTTATGCCTCTGGACAACCGGCTTGCGTACATCGCTACCAAATGCCATCCTTCTTGCGTCACTCGAAGAATCACAAAGCAGCTCCCTTTCTTTTACAGAAACATGTACACTACAGAAACCAGACATTAGCCATGATCCCATATAACTTCCTCCCTTAATAACTCCCTGCATCAACAGCCCCAGGGCCAATTGGGACTTAATCCAAAACAGAAGACAAACGGTCTCAGTGAGGATTTAGAGCAAGGCAGGATGAGGCTAAAAGCCTGGACTTGCTAATCTTAGTCCATACGTCATCACCATGACCGACACGCCGGATTCTGAAAGTCTGGCTCTGTTCTGGAGCACAGGCTTAGAACGTTCACATAAAAGAATCACGGAATAGTGAGTTAATGGCCTCATCATTCATGCATTTAAGGCTCGTCAAAGGAAAATCTCAGCTTAAGCAGTTATGTGAAGTTTTAGATAAAGATGTGTGAGAAGGAAGCACAGGTCAAACAGAAGAACGTTAACAAGAATGGAAGCTCACTGGACGATCTCAACAGTGCAACAGTGCTTTTTCAGCATATAGAATTTTGCGAGAAATTCTTGTTTATGCTTCTTCTGATAATAAAACATTCTATTGTCTTATTGTCTTATGATAACATGAATTAGGAGACTGATAATGTCCATATTTTTTATAGTGTCATCTATTTTGGTATATAGTTGATCATAGACAAAAACACACACACACACACACACACATATATATATACATATCTTAACACGTGTAAATAAGTAGATAGATAGATAGATAGATAGATAGATAAATGGATAAACAGATATATAGATATAACATACAGTGACCAAAGTCAATTTCAATCTATGCCTATATATATATATAAGATATAGTAACAAAACATCTATTTAATTCTCAAGGATAATGGTGGAAAATGTTTATGTGAAAATTAATTATGAACTTAGAATAGCATAGGTGGACCTCAAGCAAAAAATATAACAAAAGAAAATGCAGGTTGTGGATCCCCTTTTTGAGGGATCCCTAAGGACTGATTTAAGAACCACTGCACACTGCTTTAAAGAACCAAAAGTGGTTCTTCTATGACAGAGCTCAGAAACCACCCCTTTAAGCACCTTCCTTTTAAGGAGTGCACTGTGACTAATGTGGTGTTAACCTCAAGCACAGTTTCCCTGCGCCCTTGTTGCTGCCTGTGGTCTGTATGTATATTTCAGTGATGGAACGGAGGATGTGGTTGCTCACAGCGTCCGGTGATTTTGGTCCAGAACATTGCCAGTAGCTTGCAGAATGTGCCATTTTCTTATAAACAAGAACGGGAACAGGTTTTCTGCTTCTTATTCTACAATTCATGAAAATTCCCTTCATGAAAATTCAAAAGGGCAAATATCTAACCCTCTATTACTCGAATCCATGTTGATAGAGAGCTTTCATCGCGGTGAGCATTTTTTTCCCCACATATCTGCTCACCCTGTGCTTTTCTATTACCACAATAAGTAACTTATCATCTCAAGGGCTTATTTCGCAATACACTGTGCAGGGGTAAGCTAAATAACAGAGCCATTTTATAATAATAATCATTAAACATAATGGAGGCTGGGCCTGACTGACATGGCATTTTTCAATGCTCATTTATAACAAGCCTTCAGTTACTGAATACATTACACACTTGCATATACTGTATGTGGTTAACCACTGTACAGCTCATGTAGTCACTGTGGCTGGTGCATTCATGTATAATGGCTGCATGGAATGCAGGAGAGGGGCCTGGTGTATTGTACGCATCCCGGTGTCTCGACTGAGTAACCCAATACAGAGATCGGGATTACTAAACAGAATGGAAGCCTGACTTCTGCCCGATCCTTTGTCTTAACAGTCTATCTGAAATGCAACATTAACTGTAAAGCAGTTTGTGTTCAGTCAATGAATCATACAGCTCAGCAGCGTGGTATGCGGCAGTGGTAGTCAATGATCAGGCTCTGAGGGGAATCTAATCCCCTTTTTAAAAATAGTTTCTGTGTTGTGGTGGGGAGGTTCTACCCAACAGATGAATGGTCATTAACAGAGCAAATAAATTATCGCTAGTCTTTCATGCATAATGTAGCAAGAATGAAAATGCATGTTTACAGTCTTATTTAATCTGGATAGTTTGCATAAGCTAAAGCAGCAGAATATTATTTTGAACTGAACGCCTACTGTTCACGTTAGTCTACCATGTGCAATATTGTGCAATGCTCTTATCAGGTGCTAAACATTATCACTATGTGCGAGATTTTATTACATGCAATAGTCTTACCATGTGCATAAAAGTTCAAGTGAAATTTTCTAAATGGGTGCTAAATCATTTCTTAATGTGCAATACCTCATTATTATTCCGTGTAATAGTCTTTTCATGTGAATTTCACTACTTATGTCAATAATACTTATATACTGCTGATCTCTATTATGTGCAATAACTTACTCCTAACTATCATCTGTAGCATTAGCAATCCACTCAACTGTGAGTTTCTTATCGATAGTATTTATACCCAGCATTTAATGTTGTTGGATTTATTTAGACATTATTTTATATTGTTCTTTTCTCTGTGTGACTGTGCAGTCGTGACATTGGCGGTTTCATCTGGGATCAATAAAGGTTTCTAATTCTGATACTGATTCTGATTATGCACTGACTGTAATTGGCTAATATTTGAGTAAATGGTTTTGTTGGTGTTTGTTCTGTTTTTAGTATTCAGTGTTCTAGAACATTTTTACGGATTCCTGAGTGGAAGCTTATTTATCACTGTTTTAAACAAACAAATCATTAAAACAAGAGAAAAATGGCAATAATAGAAGTGACATGACATCTGGTTATAAAAAAGCATGTGCTGAGAGATTCAAAACACCCATAACTGAATACTCCATGTTTTTAAATCAAAACGGACTTTCTCATTAGCCTGAATGGAGACTTTGCCAGTGATCTCCGTAGTCTTTAGCTATGCCAGTTGCTTAGAATGAGCACATTTGTGGGCAGAGCATTTATTGATTAATAGACCTCTGAGCATGTGACATCATTTTGTAGTTGGCCTTTTAATGGGCAGTCCAGAAGACCCAGTGACACTGAGTTTCAGTGGAAAATGTACGTAAGAAAAAATGGAAGAACATTTTTGCTGGAAAATATTGTTCATTTCTATCCATCAAGAAAACCACAGTTCTTATTTGGGTGTGTCACCAACTACAAAATGACACATGACTCCGAAGTCCATTTCCTAGGGCCCATCTATGCTGGTCCATGGTATATTTGGACTTTCATTCGCAGGGAATAGTCATTAGAAAGTCAACCACAGGTCAGCAGTAACCAGTACATTTTGCTAAATGACCAACTGTGTTCACATTACAACAGAACTGCAGCGGATTTTATTTTCACAGTTAATAAATCAAACAAATGCTAATAGCAGTCACACGCTGTGAGCATACAGGACGTACAGATTTTATCACCAGTGTATATATTTTGCTTACCATACATTCCCTTATCTTTTCAACATGACTCGAAAACTCAGAAACTGAGAAAACTCGAGAGACAGCAAGTATGAGAGTCAACAGCCAAGACAGAGTAAAGGTCTAAATAGGATCAAGGAAGAAAAAGTACAGATCAGCACTGAAATTTTTACGAGGTCCTCAGAATAAGTGAGACAGAAAATAGAATAGAGAAAAGAGATCCGTCTTGATCCATGTTCAAAGACTGATGGATTCTGACAGCTCCTGTCTCTTGTGTGTGTGTATGCATGTGTGTGTGTGTGTGTGTGTGTATGTGAGTGTGTGTGTGTGTGTGTGTGTGTGTGTGTGTGTGTGTGTGTGTGTGT
>JBBPCX010046976.1:0-15023 GCA_037974365.1 Hydrocynus forskahlii | reverse complement strand
GGGAGTGAGGGTTGGTGGGGGGGGGTGGCCGGGGGGCTTGTGTACCGTCACACTTGGCTTCAGCCTCTGACACTTTATGCAGCTCATGCACAGTCCATGATTAACATCAGCACCACACACTTTATTACACATGGCTCAGAGCAGCTCCACCACTGGCAGAGATCTTCATCTGTAACTGATTTCAATCGCTTTGGTCATTTTATTGGAACATAAATGCCTTTCCTCGTCCTTTCGGAATCTCATTTACCACTAGTTGTGAAGTGCTAATTGCACAAGCACTCAGGTCCTTCACTTCAAATCCAACAGACCCTCGTACAAAAAGGTTAAGAGCACTGTTACATCTGGATCCCTGGCCGGCGTGCCAGTGACCGGTTGTCTCTGCCCGAGTAGCCGGTTAATAAAGGAGGGTCTATAAACAGTGCATTCCTGGTTTGCATTTTTATGCATCAGACATGGCTGTACTTGAGTAACCTGCTTATTCTTAACAAGTGCAAATCACTTCAGTGTTTTGGGGCCATGGAAACAAAAACTACCCCCAAGTGTCCCCTCTGGCGAGTTCAGACCTTTGACCCAATGTTCCTGGACGCTCCTGTGATGATCCACCCACTCGGGACAGGTATGCATCCTCTTAAAGTATGTGTTCTCTCAATAGTGTCCCCACTGTTGTTAAATGTAGGAGTTTAATATGATAGTGGTAAAGCTTCAGAATGTAACATTCAACCCCAAGAACGTACGTACGCAAACAAATCTGCAAAATCTAGATTCTTGAAATGAATCGTGAAATCAAACACATTTAAATAGAGTCGATCAGACATTTTTGATCAGAGCGTTTTGTTGTGAATAAGAACACATCCTCCACAGAAAAGAATGGGGGTGGGGGCTGGATGTAAGTGTGAGTTTAACATTTCATAATAACCAACAAAACACTAACAAATCACAGTTCAAAAGAAAAACCCAAGTTAATGCAAGAGGTTTAAATAAGGACAGAAACAAGAATAAACAACCAGAATACTCACAGAGATTCCACATCCTAAAATGAAATACAGGAGTATGTATAAAAACTATAAATATAAATGCCCATATTTATATTTATATTTTTGTATTATTTGTATAGTGTACTTTTTATACTATACTGTTTTATTCTATAGTTTTGCTGCTCTTAACTTTGTTCTGTCCACTTTCTGCCATAACAATGTTAATTTCCCACTGTGGGACTAATAAAGGTTTATCTTATATAATAAGACAATGGAAACACCAGGACACGGGCGGAGACGTGAACATGGTAACAACTCTGAACACAGCGGTGCACAATTACTGTTTGCCTACTGTTTAACTAAACTTTATTACGAACATCACACTCACACATTTGCAGACGCATCTTTATTCTTAGGAGTGTCCTGAGAATTCAGTTTTTAAATTTTTTTTATTCTTTGGGATTGATTAAGCAGTTTGACTAGAACCACATTATATTAATTTCATGTAGCTCTATAAAATCAAAGGTTCCAAACCCCCCCTTCATATCTGTGGACTTACTCCACGAGTCTCGCTATGCGGTTAAAGAAGTGAAAGCCAGATCCAATTAGCTCGACTCAAACTGCAAAAATAAGCGTTTGTGCAGTTTTCTCAAACACCTCCGGTTCTGAGGCCTGAGAACCTTGAGGATTTCAAAACGAATTTTTTTCTGGCACCCTTTGTAACCGCTGTCTGCCAAGATACTTTTACCAGGCATTCTCTGGCTGGAAGTAGGTCAAGTCTTGAAGACAAAATAACTGTCTTTGTTGATCGGGAAAACTAGGCGGAACTGCAACGGTTCAATGTCCTCATTTGATTTTGAAGTTCATCAAAAAGCTTCACGGTGTCACATAAAAGAGCGCTGGCCTGGAGCGTTCGCGTTTGGATGTAATTTTGCAATTGTGAAATTTCACGCTACGTGACTGAGATTATGGGATGTAATGGTTCTCCAGTGGCCCTTGAGTTTTATTAGGAGAAATCCAGAAATGAGCCAAGCATTATTCCCAAATTTATAATAAACAAACATTTTGTAATTTGTTTAACATAATTATTTTTCAAGTGTAGTTCTCTTGCAGTGATGTTTTTTGTTTATAACAACTATCAACTATTTTCAAAACTATGCTAAAGTTATTACACCTGCAGAAGGACTGCAGTATAAATAAATAAATATGTCCATAAAGTTTTAACTTTTCAATGGATTGTTCCTACATGGAATGTGAGTCTTTATATATATATATATATATATATATATAATGTATAAACTGTAAACAGCTACGTTCCAAGAGCTGATGTGGTTAAAAAATGCCTAAAAATGCCTAATTTTATAGTGTAAACCCTAAATATGCCCCCAAATATACTCCCAAATGTGAGGGTAAACCCATATCTGTACTGTACAGTTTACACTGAACTGCTTTCTCCCACAGAGCTAGAATGTAAATAACGATGTTACCCCTGTATAGACTGGACTGTAATTCAAGCAGCACGTTTTCTTTGGTATAAGCAGGGAAATACAGCAATGAATTAATTTAATTTACAGTAATAAAAATATGGGGCTTTAAGACAAACAAAACGAAAAACACGAGAACACTCGAGACGCTCCATAGGGGAAATTCTGGACTGCAGCGTCACAGGGCAGCAGCCAATCAGCAGCAAGGAGAAATAAATAACGCTCTTGGATTGGCTACTTTCAAACCTCCCGCCTCAGAGTACAGCGGTATTTCACGTCCGGGCCTCCTCTGCCACGCCCCCTTGTCCTCATGCTGGGTTGCTGAACATAAACAACCAGCACGAAGACAAGGGGGTGTGGCGGATGAGGCCCGGACGTCACAAAAGCAAAAAACAAATGCGGAGGATCTCTGCAGTTTCCGCGTTAGCATGGGGGTTCAGCAAACAATTATTAGATCTCAGGATATGTACATATGTACATACATAGTATAGACACAAATAGTATATACATATATTATTCAGTATATTGTTCTATATTGTTCGGTATATTGTTAATTGCGCCTTTACATATTGTTGTTTTATACTGTGTTACTTGAGAGACACTACTGACCGGAATCAAATTCCTTGTATTTGTCGCTCACATATTTGGAAGAACCATGACAGAACAGGTTTCATACCAGGCAGAGCTCTTCCACCACTCTTCTTCTGTTCAACACTCTGTTTCTGCAGACTCTGGGCTTTGGTGCCCGTGTGAAGTCTCTGAGTTGTTCACGCTTCTTTTATCTGAGACACCACTCTAAACTGAAGTCTTGCATCTCTAGAGCGGAGCTGGAAATGCATTTATTTAATCTTGCTTCTCTTACTGTAATTCCTCCTCTTCTTGTTTAAGAAAATCTGTCTTATTTTGTCTTCAGACTATTCAAACACAGCTGCCCAAGCTTTTAACTCGCACGCATAACGGCCACACATCACTCCAGTTTCATCAAATCTACACAGGCTCCTTTCTGAATTTAGTCCTCTGACAGAGATTTAGTCAAGCTATTTAAATCCATGCTTAAGACACATTATGCTTTTACACTGAGTTCTTTTCCTTTTATACCGAGCCTCATGGCTCTTGTCTGGGAAAGGCTGTATAAATAGACTTTATTTACTTATTGTACACTTCTCATCAAGTTTCATCATGTGAAAACAGATCAGCCACAGTGTTTTTTGACCAGATGTAAATAATTAGCATCAGTCTAGTTGGTTATATCCTAGTTTCAGTTTACACTGTAATGTCAACACTAACTTTAACATACGCACAAGCATTCAGGGTAATACATAATACACAAAAAGGGTCTTCGACCTGTGACAACAGCAGTACTGTTTGTTTATTTGAGCTCAGTCTTTGTCTGTCATCAGGTACGAGCTAATACTTATGGACAGAAATGTACTGAAGGCATGAACTTTGCATAAAAAGACAATTGTTGTAATATATGGCAATTATATCATCAGTTAAAACTTGATTGTAATATCAGGCTCAGTTGAAAGTTAACAATATGTCATAATGCCTGACCCGTACAGCCCAACACATATTTAAATTAAAAATAACGACAGGACAAAGAACCTTCCAGCGAAGTGTCCGCCAGCCATCCATTAGGGCTCTTTGAAGTTACTGCTTTTCAACTCTACATGTCTGCAGCAACTTTTCTCCCTTTAAAGTCCCGTACGTAGTCCCTTACTCCAGTTCCACTGTTTGGAACACACTGTCATGTTGATGATGAAAGATAGTGTGTGAGCCACTGTAGCACCATGTGGAGGCTCTGTAATGATGGTAACCAAACATCAGAAACAGGCCCAATGGCAGCAATAAGAGACGGTCTGTTAAAAAACAGAAACAGATGATTTATAAACAGATCTGTGTATTTTATGTAGTGTTTTTAGTATAGACAGAAAAGGCTTTTATCTTAAGGAAACTGAGTTTGGAGGGACGATTTAGTGGCTTGGCTGGTCTGGTTTGTTTCATTGGTCTTTTCTTAGCAATATAGGCATGTAGATCACTATCAGTGATGTGTAACAACATAAACATACTATAAGAACAGTAGGAAAGAACATCTTTTCCAAAATGCCAAACGCAAAGACCGAAAACTAAACAACGTGTTTCAAGAAATATAAGTGCTTTATGATAAACATACATGTTTTATGACCAGGAGCACTATATCACGTGTCTTTTTTAAACAACAACAGCAACAATAATTATAATAATAATAATACATTTTACATATATAGTGTCTTTCTCAAACCCAAGGTAGCTTTACAGATTTTTACAGTAAACTTAAAAACTCAATGGATTTACAGCATTTTGTAATGTAACCATTTGGGTATAAATGCTTAAATCTGTATTTCTCATTTTACCATGGTTTGTTTATATACATGGCCCTTAATGCTGAAAACATCCTTTTATATAATTCAGTTCTGATCTATAATAATTTATGTACCAATGCGCTGAGCCATGATACCAAAACCTGTCGAGTTTTGTGTATTTTTCTCTTGGTCATGCTGATTGTGTGCCTGGGCTGCAGTACTACTTCAAATGAACCGATTGTCAGTGTCTCTTTCCAGGGAGATTTCTGCTATAATCTCCTGTTTTGGTTTGGGCCGAACCGGATCAGCTCCAGCTGCTCTAATGAATCAGTTTCAGTGAAGTACAGTGAGCCATCAGTTCTGTAGAGTAAAACTCAAAATCGTTCCCATTGGCTCCTTGCGTCACGTATTTGCATGTCGTATTTGCATATTGTATTGTTCTCCATCTCGTTGGCCTCCTTCCTGTGTGGGTCTCTCCCCTTCTGGGCCTTGGTTAGTTTCATTTCTACTGGCTCTGAGAGGGAGTTTCCATGTTCCTCACTGCTGAGTGTGTTTCTATGACAACGGGGTAGTAGGGCTTACTTAAACTGAACTTGTGTTGCTTGTTCTGTGCGAAATGATCTTTGAATTGATTGTGTTGCTTTGGTTTCTGTCATGGGTGGTGAGACCCAAATTACTGCACATTTTGGTTAAACTTACTAGACAATAAATAACTAAATACACAAATAACCAGGTTTAGTTCTGTTGGGCAGACTGTGCTAGACCCTCAGTTCCTCAAATCTGGTTTATGGATTTTCCTGGTAAACCTGCCTTGCCTGTTCTGACCTCAGTTTGTGTTGAGTGTTGAATGCTCAATATTCATCCTGCTGTCTTCAGTTTGTTACTTCAGTAATGTCTTCCCCATAATATAAACCAAGCATATGTGTTTGGTATATATTTGGTAAGTTCTTGGTATTCTGTTCATGTATTAATTGTAAATTTAGACAAAAAATCTAAATCTTGTTGGTAAAAAATCACCTCTGCAACCCTTCCCTGTATGTCAGATGGGCGGAGAGTCCATGCCAGGGTCAGACAGAGAGTGGCGAGAAGACGGGGCTGCCAGCTCCGCAGGGGAGAGCCAGGTTTGGTGCCAAGGGCCACGCTCGGGTCTGCCAGCTTCCATTGTTGTCCATGTGATGAAAGGACACCTTTCTACTATTTCATTGTTTAGTTTCAATTATCTGCAAATGTACACAAACAAGCATTTCAGAAGACTGCCTCAAATAGCTAATTCTGTTTACTGCTAATAACAAGTTGACACGTTTTCAGCTTTGTTAAAAATGACTTTGTCGTGATGTGTGAATGGATTTACATATTCACTGGCTAAGGTTCCAAGCTGACCACACACAGGACGCGCCGGAACAGAGGCCAGATGGTTCTTTCCTAATTGCCCTCACAGCCGCATCCAGTAAATAAATCATTCTCCAATGAAAATTCAAATCGGATGTCTTCATCTTCCTCTCGCCATTTCACTCCTCATTGCTCACTAGCAGCTCAACACAGAGTGACGGCATTTAGCACACACAAACTCAGCCGTGCCTCAGTTCACCTGAGAATATTCTACCTAGATATCTTGTTTGGTCTGGGAATGCCTTGGGATCCCCCAGGAGGAGCTGATGGATGTAGCTCGGGAAAGTCGGGCCTCCACCCCTCAGCGACCGCTGCATCCCATAAAACAGAAAATGAACAAATTTTAATTTTAAAATATCCAAATGAACTTCCTGTCTCCTGGCAGAACAGCCACTAGGGGGTCAACAGGAAGAAGTCTAGAGTGTGTTTGGACTTGACATTTAATTAAAAACCCAATTTTTCATGTATGTCTGTAAATCTAGAGGGAGGTCTGGGGGAGGGTTGCTCTCGGCAGAAACTCCAGCCAAAGTTTCTTTGAGTTATTTTACACCCTACTGTCCATTCCTCTCAAGATCCACACAAACATCAGATAGCGCAAATAAAGTAAAGCTGAAAAATTCGATTCATGCCCTCAGGCAGGGGACAGAGAAGTAAATCACCAGGACCTGCGCTGATTTATCCCACAGTTCTGCGGATCCTAGCGGCAGGTGGTTCTGCTTTTGTGTTACGGTAGACAATGGAATCCTGAGTGAGAGGAGAATAATGCAGAGAGGTGGGTTATAATTCACGGTGCTGCTGTGGTGTCTCTCCTGCCTGGTTCTGTTCCCTCTCCACAGGTCAGGACAGCTGTGCCTCCTCCTCTGCCAGCAGTGTTCATCCTGCCCGGCTCCTCCAAGAGATAAATAACGAGTTACGCTGAATGAGGTGGTGTACCCTGGCAGACTGAAATTTACTCTTCCTGCATGTGGCTAAACCATGCACCAGTTCTATTCTAAACATCCAACCCTCTACATTTCCTTCTGTCAGGTCTGTAAACTGTTATGGCCTATTTTATATCACACTGCTCTTGGTCTATACCTTACAGTGGTGTGCTGAAGTTTTGGCACCCCCAGTCAAATTACACGTTTTGTTGATTTTCTGAGAATAGATCTTAACACCACTCCCTCAATGGATCACACTTAAATATGACATATTTCTATTTGATATGAATATATATCTCATGAATTTTACATGAAGTAAACATAAACATGTGGTCTTCAGTCTCTCAAAATGGAATTAGACCCAATTTGACTGTTTATATTACTGTTCATGAATAGCTCACACGCACAGAGGGTATACAATAAGCCTCAGAAATTCACGGGGGTTATGTTCCAAGAGTTTACTGTAAATCATATCTGTGGTATCTACAGTCAGGAGTTCCAGTCTCCATGACTGTAGCTTCTGTCTTTTGTTCAGGTTGTGGATTCTTGTTACAGTGGAAGCTCTTGAGGAGACGTGAAGCCACACTTCTATGTTGCTTTTGTCTGTTGGCGGGTCGAACTAGGAAAGCACGTTTGAAAAGCGAATCCCGTCAATACTGTGTTGACGTAAATTTCAGTGTAAAAAGATTTTAATCCAAGTCGTTTGGGGACATTTCTATTGGTCCATTTATCGTGTTCATGCAGTGTAAAGGATAGTAATAACAAATGGATTAAAACCAGGACAGTATAGTATATTCCCTGCTACTTCTTCCACCTGCTAAAACACTAAATGGTCCAGTAGGAGATTCGTCTGCTGTCGCTATTCAAGCGATGCATTAGTGATTTGTTTTTTCACACTGGATTCTCTCGTGTAGCGAGAAAGAAATACAGCCAAAACAAAACCTCACAAACCTCAAAACACACACATCTAAAATCACATCCAGTGTTTCTGTTGTTCTTTATTTCGAGCTGAGGTTGAAGAAGAAAAAGTTCTGGTGTGAGAGATTGAATTCTTTTGTCCTGATGCGGTGCAGCTCCTTAGGAAGAATGAAAGATGGTTAGAGAGAATGCTTTCTGCTGCGCCCTGTGATGTTTGATCTCCCGAGATGAAGGGTCCAGACCCTCGTTTGAGTAAACAACAGTGGCCATCTAAGAGAGCCCACTTCAGCTGGGAGAAAAAACATTGTGCATTACCGACCCTCCCTCCCTGTCTCTCACCGCACATGCCCCTCCGGGAAGCATTTGATTTGCTGATTTGATTTTTCCAATTAATTTTATTCAGCTGATTCTGTCGTCAGTCAGTAGGGCTAGTTGGAAGGGCAGGGTTTCATACACAGGATGCAAATGAACTACTTTCATGCAATGCTAATGCCACCCTGTCCGTCCCTGCACTGAAGCTGAAAATGATCTGAGCTTGGCCTGATTGTACAAAAAAATCTACTTTGCACTCTCATGGCCAGACGCTTCGAAGGGTGATTAGCTTGTTTACCTCAGGTGCATAAAACATAAATCTGCAAATAACACAGCAAGCACATTTTTATTTGTTCTCTAAATGCTTTGGTGGCTTCACACTACACCATGTGCGGTAGGCTGGTTTCTGTTTTATGTGTCAGAAGGTGGGTTTCCATCCAGTTTTGCACAAATTAGAAGAGATTTTTGAATCCGTTTTTAACAAAGATTTTAATCGCACTCACCAAAGGTGTCGAGGGCATGTAATCTTTTTCCTAAACCTAAACAGCCACTTCAGAACCCTTTAGGAGTCGTCACTTATTTTTCCCATGGCCAAACTGACACAGATGAGCTTTGTTTGCAGTTTTCATTTACTTCCAGCTACACTCTTAAAAAGAAAGGCTTTTTTTTATCAGTGAAACAATAAAACAAATATTTTTTGTTTCCTTTAAGAACATTTCAATGAATGGTTCATTCATAATACATTTTGTAAATGAGATGTAGGTGTTAAGAACCATAGAGTTTAAAAAGCCTCCAGATAAAGTAATGGTTCTACTCTGGTTAAAGGTTTTTCCTAGAACCACACAGACATTACAAGATGGATCTAAAACCACCCAAGGACTGTTTACCAAAATGCTGCCAAATTTGAACCGATGGGTCAGTCTTTTTGGTAATGCTTCCATTAGTGAGACGGGAACAATTAACCTGAAATCTCATATGAAGTTAAGGGCAAAGCTTTGGAACTTTGATCTGCTCTGTTTGTAAGGGACTGTGTGTAGACCACTGGTCATTATTGAAAATGCGACTGTATCCAGAAAACAGTGCACCACCAGCACAATGGTGAATGAGGCATGGGGCCTGGTGGGGAGGATACTTGCCTCTGAATCAAGAGGTCATGGGTTCGAATCCTGCCTTCAGCACCACCACTGAGTTCCTGAAGAAGACCCTTAAACCCAAGTTCCTCCAGGGGAGACTTCCCCCTGTAGTTAGGGAATGGAAGTCCCTTTGGATAAAAGCGGCTGATAAATGCTATAAATGTAAAATATGAGTTGGGACACAGCCTTTATGTCTCTAGTCCATTCTAGTTTCTCTTTTTTATTTTTGCTGAAAACAGCCTGCCAGTAGCATTCAGACATCCTGTACTCTCCATAACTACTGAAACTGAAAAATGTGTCGTTTTATAGAGCAAGGTGTCACCAAATTGCTATTTCCATCACAGTAAGTGAACAGAGTACCAAATGATATAAAATACGTGAATCCGAAGCACAAAGCCTGTTGCTGAAAGCAGCCGTCGTTCATTTTTTCAGTGTCCATTACTGAGAAACACTGACCTCTGACCACTGGGACAGCGTCTTCAACCCAACTGAAATTTCTTCAGCATTCCGAGGAACAGCTGAACGTAATGAACGACTTCTGAGATGTCTTTGTTGTGATGGAAGAATACCTGAAGAAAGAGAGCGTGTCTGAAGAATACAAATGCAGTTTGGAAGGGTGGGAAGTCGGTTGTTTGTATTCCAGTTCCTTTGTTTTGACACGCTGTCCTTGAACACTTAAGGTGGAGTGTTTTCACATTCGGTTCGTGTTCAGCTTTTCAAACGAGGGACCGCATGACACAACAAAGGTCTATGGAAATATTTAGCAATGTCCCTCGAGAAGAAGAGAGCAAGAACTGAATCTGAAAGGGTCGTGGCAGCAGTCAAAAGGTGCATTAATATTCATTGGACAGAGAAATGCAGGGAGAGAGGAGGGGTCGAGAACGATGCTTGAAAGAGCACAGCAGTCTAAAAAAGAAAAAACGAATGGAGTCATAACTGTAGGGCTGCTGGAGAAACCACAGGCCTGAGAGCGTGAAGACACAGCACACACAAGTCAAATCACCTAAAGACAAATCGTAGAGTTTTTACAGGCAGGACACACACTCCTAAAAAAAGATCTCTTTCATAACGGCGACGAGGAAGAGCGCCTTCAAAACATCTCAGATCAGAGCAAGTTTTTGATGCACAGACCCATGTTCTGAAATTAAGCGTTTCTAAATCTCCAGAATTTTCAAGACTTCCTTCAAGCATTTATTTAATTTACTTTTCTATTTTCAGATTTCACACTCAGCTTCTCTGTATTCAAATTAGGGGCACTCTGAGGTCACGCCTGACGCTGGAAACAAGCAGAGATGACAAGGACAGTCTATTCTCATCTCATTTTCAGGGCGTCCAGTCTAATATCTAATGTTATCTTCTCTACCTACACTCGGGCGGGGTGGGGGGGTTGCAAAACAGCTGTCAAAACTCTTCTCCTGTCGTTAAAAATATTTAAAAATGTACTAAAACCCTCGTTACCCCTAATATACACACAGGCACAACTATATGACGCTCGGGACTTTAGCATAACAAACTATAAAATTATCATAACATTTTCATAACATGTTAAAGTAACATTAATAACTGATTGGACCCACAGCCAAACATGCTGTGTTCAGACAAATCACGCACTGTGTTGGGCTGCACTGTGATAGGCTGCACTGTGATGGGCTGCACTGTGTTGGGCTGGGCAATCATTAAAAATTTTGATCGCAATTAATCGCATTGTTATATGAATAATTAAATATTGAATTCAAAAGTAGTGTATATGCACTTTTATTTTTAAAGTAGTTTTATGTAACGGCAGTGTTCAAATATTTCTGTAAATCTCAACTTAAACATTAATGTAATCAAGCTGTAAAGGAGACAGACTCCACATGAAAGTCTCTGTATTTGAATACAGTGTCATTAAAGTCCCTGTTGGTGTAATGGTCAGGCGTCCCGATACTTTTGTCCAGTAAGGGGACATCTGACCCCGGCGAAAACCAGCCGAGACATAGAGCTGCTTGCTGTTGCACCCACGAGCACAAAATAGCACCATACTTTCACAATAAAAGAATAAAAACAAAACTGCGTTAACACGCGATAAAATAGTTGTCGGTGTTAGTAAATAATGCGTAAATGCGATAACACGTTAACCTGCCCAGCCCTATTTTATTTAATTGTTTTATTAACGTTTGTAGGTCCTGAAGCGGCATGTTGGTCCAGGAATTTTTCAGCTTAGCCTATTAGCATCCACATCGACTGCTGCTTTTCTGTAACAGAGGAATAAAAAGTTATCAGGTTATGATCCAAATAAATCTATGAGTGTGTGTGTGTGTGAGAGAGAGAGAGAGAAAGAGAGAGAAACTCCAAACATGGCTAATGTTTCTGTAAGTGGAAAATTGTGTAAATATGATGTTCCTCCAAGTTCTTCAAGAACAGATGTGTGTGTATGTGTGTATGTATGTGTGTGTATGTAAATGTGTATATATGTATATATTCATACATGTGGTATAAACATTTATGTACAGTACTTATATACAATATTAATATTTATCTTTATATTTAAAAACATAAGACTATATTGCATAATCGTCTTGTAAATTGTATATTACTGTATATTATATTGTTTAGTATATTGTTCATTGTATCTTTACATATTATTGTTCTTTTTATACTCTTATGCTTGAGAGACTCCATCAACCGGAATCAGATTCCTTGTATTTGTCGCTTACATAAACGCGATTCTGATTCTGATTCTTATTCTGAACAAGAAAAACTTTCATCAAAGCTCAGTGAAGATGTTTGAGATTATTTGCAGGTCAGCGTGACTCTAATGGAGGTGGAAAAGTTGCGTTCGAATCCGAAGCGGTTACGGCTTTTAGAAAGTGATTTAAACCGTTAGCTTTAATCACAACTTTATATCCGTTTTTAGAGGGATTATAGAGAATAAAAGCTTTGACACCTTGCCTTGGAGCCAAACCCACTGCAGCCCTCACACGGCCGTGTGCAAGTGCATCATCCTGAGACGGATTAATGAACTCGACACTTCATTTGCAAATCACAGATCATAATGTCGAAAGACATGGCTTTTTTAATCTTTTTTTTTTTTAAAAAGGCATGTAAATTGTACATTCAAGCCTCCTCTTCAGCCTGATACATTTCTGTTTGATGTTGATTAAAACTGTAAACATAGTCAAGGTCTTCATTGTCGCGTTCGGCTTCGCTTCCACCGAAACCCAGGATTGTTGACATCTGCTCCCAGGAGAAACAAGCTCCGAGAAACGAGGGGCCTTCACTTCTTCTTGTTTTTGGGTTTTCGGCTCCTCGGCGTCCTCGACTCGTCCTGAGGGAGCAGAGAGAAAGCGAGGAGGAGTATGAGCTGAAATAAGTGGCTTCACACCGAGGAACTACAAAGAAAGTGCAACTACAAATAACCTCCAGCAACGTGGAGCCTGAGGAGCAGAATGTCACACCCAAGACGATCTGACAGTGATACACCGCAATCACACTAGATCTATCTGAATCCGTCTAATTCACATTTACTTTAAAGTGTGAAAAATTATATAATTAAAGTGATTTTTAATGCAACACTTTCAATTTCACAGTTTTGTCATCTAACAAATATTTAATGTTTTAAAAAAACATTCTACTAAATATATATTTAATAAACAAATATTCTGATGTATGTTCATGTAACAGGATTCTAATTTTGGACTATTTCTATTTGGTCCAATATGGTAAACAGTGGTCTATAGTCTTCATATGTACACATAATAATGTGTCGGTCCTCGTCATGACAGCTCCAGCCCATAAACACATGGACTCTACAGAGCCTCTGAAGATCTGCTGAGTTATCTGGTGCCCCTGGTTTACCAGAAGAACATTATAGAGCATCACACTGTGTCCACCTGCACGGCACTCTGGTGCCTTCTCCTCCCTCCTACAAGAAAATATCATTTATAAGACCAGGCAATTTCATTCCATTTCTTCATGGTCCAGTTCTGACGCTCACATGTCCACTGTAGGCAGTTTTGGTGACGGCAGGAGTAAAAATGGGCTCTCTGACCGGACTGCAGCTACAGAGCTGTGGTGAACAGATTCCACAGCACACCTTCAGAGGTCTTGTTGAGTCCATGCCTCAACTTAACAGAGCTGTTTTAGAGGGAACCACGGGGACGGACCTACACAATATTAGGCAGGTGGTTTAGATGTTATGGCTGAAAATGGTATAAATTAGCTCTACAGACCATATAGGTGCAAACTGTTTATGATTACAGACCGTAGACCTTCTGTTTCTGCATCTCTTTCATCAGTGGCCAAACCCCTGCAGGCATAATCTGGGGGTTGGGCTGTAATCAATACAGCAGTGACGCTGGGTTGTGGCGCGTTAGTGTGTGTGTGTGTGTGTGTGTGTCCCTCTTAAGAAGAGTTTTCATTTCTGACAAGCCTGGGTCTTATTTTTCCTCATCTCAGCTCCACTCAGCCTGAGTTCTGTACAATTCGCCATAATGTAAATGTGCCTGGGAGTGTTCTCCATGAATAAAGATTGGAGTGACAGCAAATGGCACTTTCTTACTCATCTGCAGTTACACCACTTCCTGAAAGAAAATGACTGGGCTGCATTCAAAATACAGTTCAGCGGAGCACCAGATCCAGGTGATCCCATGGATATACTGCAGCTAATTTTGCCATAAATTAATTTATGAGGGCAAAGACGGCAATTAGCAGTGGCCCCGAGCCAAATCTTCTATCCACGTCGGCCTTTTAAATTACTCCCTCAGAGACTATACGGCGACCCGATGCCCGTCACCAGCAGGAAAAAAACGGTTCGCATTCTGCAGGCCATTAACACAACTTGTTTGTTCCCCAGACCTCTGGCACGCTGGAAGAAACGACTCAGTCTCTTCACTCACGCAGCAGGACGGTAATAATATTCAGTGTCTGTGTTTCGCAGGAAGAACGCTGTATGCATCTTATACGTAGATAAAACATGGATACCTGCAGAGCGCTGTCATTATCATCATCCTCCTCCTCCTCTGGGGTAATAATAAATGCCTCATACATTCAACTCCACTTGATGTGCAAAATGAAACACTTGTTTTATTAAACAACATTATTTTTTCTGTTTTTGTCTCTAAAGGGTCGTTAACTCCCGTGATATTAGAAAACATCTGAATACAGGATGAAGCTGAATGGAGAACTGGTAAGCAGGTCCACAGAATTACAGCAGAAAGGACGAGAAGGTCAGATGGTGTGAGGCTAAAGTGAAAATACATGGACCAAATATGGAAGAACAGAGACAGTGTAGGTCATCATAGCCAAGTTTATACCTTCAAAAATTACAAAGTAGCCCAGAAAACACAGCAGATCAGTCCAGACTGTCTCATTATAATACACACGCAACTCTCACCGTCCACCCAACCCGACATCCCCTCTCATAGAGAGAAAGAGAGATGCCTGAACGTTTATGAAATGCACTTTATCAATAATCGGAATCGCAACCCATGCTTCACCTGCAAACATCTACTTCATAATGATCTGGTTGATATTGGATGATTAAAAAGAGCACTAATATTAAACTGGAAGT
>JBBPCX010046896.1:0-15026 GCA_037974365.1 Hydrocynus forskahlii | reverse complement strand
TTGGACACACCTGCCAAACTAATTAGCACAGGTGTCTGCAATTGCTTTCAGTGATATAAAGAGCCCCGACACACATCGAACAAAAAAATTCTTACCTTATCACTCCTAAACACTTTTTGCATAATAATTTGGAATGCAGTGTAGTGTTAAAAGCCAAACTGGAGTTTGGCTTTTAAACTGTCAAGTAGGCCATGACGGAGAAATTCCGCGAGTATCTGTTGGGCCATAAATGCATTGTGTTCACTGGCAATAATCCCCTTGCCCATCTTACTACAACTAAGTTAGGGGCTACTGAACAGCGGTGGGCGGCACATCTTGCTGCGTTTGATTATGAATTAAGGTATCGGTCTAGCAGCAGTAATAGAAATGCTGATGCTTTGTCACGGCAGCATTTACTTTCAGGTTTTCCTTCACCAGTCCATCCAGGGGTGAGGGTTCCTGTTGGCCTGCAGCAGGCCCTAGTATCTGGGGATCTGATGTCAGATTCACAGTCAGTGATTTCAGTTCTCCTGCAACACACCTCTTATGATTTTCAGTCAGTGCAGGCAGCCGATCCCGATACTGGGGGATCCTTGGGCTTTTGGAAAAGGGGAGAACGTCCGACTGCTGTGGAACGGGGTCAGCCACCACCTTCAGTATTGTTGTTGTTACGCCACGGTGACTGGTTGGTGGAAAAGGATGGTGTGTTGTACCAGAGGATTTTTCGTCTGGATGGCGGTGAAGAGGTCCTCCAGTTAGTTTTACCTATATCATTGCGGTCTGTGGTGTTGACTCAGATTCACCAAGATCATGGCCATCAAGGCATTGAGAGAGCAAGTCACTTAATGCGGCAGCGGTGTCATTGGCCTGGAATGGCTTCTGATATTACACACTGGTCCCAGGAGTGTGAGCATTGCCGGGTCAGTGAGGACACCCAGCCTGTTCCCCATAGTTATATTGGGCATTTATTGACCTCCCGCCCTAATGAGATTGTAGCTCTACATTTCACAGTTCTGGAGCCTGCCCGTAATGGGGTAGAAAATGTGTTGGTGATGACCGATATATGTTGTGAGTATACGTTGGCCATCCCCACACAGGACCAACGTGCCCCGACGGTGGCACATATTCTAGTGCCAGAATGGTTTTATAAATTTGGAGTTCTTAGCCGTATTCATTCTGATCAGGGTCAAAACTTTGAGAGCGCTTTATTATATCAGCTCTGTCTCCTGTACGGTATCATTAAGTCTCATACTACTCCTTATCACCCAGCAGGTAATGGTCAGTGTGAGCGTTTTAATCGCACCTTGCACAACCTCCTACGGGCTCTTCCAGACTCACTGAAGAGGGATTGGGTGTCGTGTCTTCCACAGGTAATATTTTGTTATAATGCTACACCACACCAATCTATGGGTGAGTCGCCCCATTTTCTTATGTTTGGACGAGACCCTCAGTTGCCTGTAGATTTTCTGTTGGGCAGGGTTCCAGAGTCAGTGCCAGGTACTGTGATTATGGAGCACCAAACTCGACTACAGCTGGCCTTCAAGGGCGCAAGGGGTTGCCTTGAGTTAGCAGTTGAGCAGCATAAAAAAGTTCATGATCACCGGGTGAAGGATGCACCATTACAGGAGGGACAGTTGGTGTATGTTCATGATGATAGGGTCTGGGGCCGGAATAAGATCCAAGACTTGTGGAATCCTGTTGTACACCAGGTGCTGAACACTCCTGGGTTGGGGGGTGCGGTTTATACCATTGCCCCAGTTGATGCTCTAGAGAGAGTTAAGCGGGTTCACCGCATTATGCTTAAACTGTATTTTGGCGGGGAGGTTCAAGGTTTTGCTTCACCTTCAGGTCTAACTGAGGAAATCATCCCAGCTGATGAGTCATTTGATCAAGAGCTCTGGGTGCGTGTGCCCACTATGGTAGAGACTGGTAGCCAACCTGTCCCCTTACAGCCTTTAGTTGTAGAGTTACCTCAGTCTTCCCCTATGTTAAGTCTATGCGATACTACGCCAGAGGAGTCAGTAGCTGAGCATGCTTTAAGGACTACTGATGATTTGTCAGGACTTGTTGCTATTCCTAAGCAATTGATAGATCAGTCAGGGACCAGTGGTTTGGGAGTGAGACGAACCGCAATAACTACGGCAGGCTTCGCCTTCCAAGAACAGTTGGGGCCTCTGTCATGGGGACTGCGGACCTGCCTAGACCTGTGTCCCAGGCTATGGTGGCTATGTTTAGACCTTGGCAGTAACATTGGCGACCTGTGGTGGCCAGTTCATCATCGGGACGACAATGCAGAACCCCAAGGTGGATTGTGGTAAGAGGAACAGTTCAGCCTTCTCCCTACCCCAGTCATGCGAAACTCCTCCTGATGTGCGTACTGCCTCCTTACCCTGTGATGCAGTGTGCTAGGTTTAATATTTCTTTTTATAAAACGTATCCTGCGCTTTGGTGCATGTTCTCTAACTTGTTTGCACTTGTAGTGGCTGTGATTCGTGTGGAGCTTTGAACTAAGGTGCATAAAGCTACTGGCTGAAGCTGGGCTCCCTACAAGTGCTGCTGTTTTGTTTTATTCTGTTTTGTTTCTCTTGTTTTATTGTTTTGCTGTTTTGTTTTGTTTTGCTGCTTTGTTTTACTGCTGATTGTTTTGTTTTACTGTTTTGTTTTGTTCTTTTGCTATTGTTTTGTTGTCTTATCTTCTGGTTGGTGTTTTGTTTCATATTTTGTTTTATTCGGGTTTTCTTTTGTCAAGCACTTCTTGTTAATTATTTTGATTTACAGTTGTGTTTTATTTTGCCTAGTTTTGATCTAGTTGTATGTTTCAGCTGTTTTTGGGCATGTTTTTTTCAGAGCTCCAAGTCTCGGCTGTTTCTTTGGGGGGTGGGGTATGGTTTGGGTGGGGTGCGTGCAGCGCTATATGTCTTGGCTATTGTCCGGGAGAGAAAAAGTGTGTGGGGGTGGGTGTGCGCTGCTCTCTACGTCTCAGCTGTTGTCCGGGAGGGGAAAAGTGGGGGGACAAAACAAATTCTTTTTGAAATAATGGTTTCGGCACCCATATATATGTCAAATATTTTTGCACAGCTTCATATTTTACTCAGCCAGCCAGCTTTTGGAACATCAGAGATCTGTCTGCTCCTGTTTTGTTTTACGTGAACATGTCATGCAAACAAATGGTTGATTTTATGTTGGTTTATTTAATATTTTTTAAACCTTTTTATGCTGTGTACATCTAACACACCCATTGCACAAATAAAACATGAATACCACAGAGACACACACATGCTCGCTTTGATATGCAAAAACCTCAAGATTCTGCCAAGTGAGGTTGCCATGGTTACATTTATGTACAGCTTGAGTAGGAATACTTCCATGAAAAAATAAACGGAGAAGAAACTGAGAGAAACTTTCCTGGGACACACACGCAAAGGAAAGAGATTGGTAAGGTGCATCTTTTGTCTAAAGCTATAAAGAATATTCTCTGACCACATGACTCGCGTTAGCTCCTGGTGTGTTTGTGCTTGGTGAGGAGTGATGGACAGACTGTTTCATCAGATTAGACATGTGAACACACTGTAGCCTGAGGGTCCAAACATGCATGCTTGCCATCTGAACTACACACACGCACACAAACATGCACACACATCACACTGTGGACAAGATACCTCCATAGGCGCTGTTAAGGGAGCTGTGTTTGGCCGATTTTGGCCTGCTTTGTGGCGTTGTGTTACATATGGACTCCCCTAGGATAAAACAAGCTCATCCAACAATTCCTGAAGGTTAACATACCTCCCAGCCTAAATGAGGTCACCAATAACTGGTATAATTACATCATTTACATAAGTACAGCATCCAGAGGTGGAGATTAACTACTTTTCGTGCAGCCATCACAAAATACAATTTAATCAAAATATGTGCTGCGATCGTGATTTAGGGCTTTTTTTCGTGCTAGGACATCGCTTCACTACCCTATGTATTTTAATGTGCACTGCGTAACACTGCCAGTATCTGCACTAACTGGTGACTGTTAGGGTTAGGGTTAGGGACTTTCCCCGTCTCACGGCATTTCAACCTGTTTTAACCACTTTGCAAACAAAAATGATAAGGAATCAACTCATTCTGTGTGGCCGAAATCGCACACTTGCACATTTTTGTGTGTGATTTTAGTGCATAGTGTGTTCACACTGACAACCAAGCTAAAACTCAGTGCACTGAAAGTACCGAGATGGTGCACAAATAATGGCCAAAAAATGCAGTGTGCAGCGATGCACACTATGCACACTAAACGGATGCAATTTTGACTACGTAACGGAAGGGGAGGGACTTTCAACAAGTTTTCAGAGTTGAATAATGGCAGCCAACAGTGAAATGCAAGCCCAAGCGAAGGCAACTGGTTCATATAAATGTAAGTAACGTTAATAAAATTATTTTACTGATGTATACTGCGGTATAACTGGTAGATATTTTGGCAGGCTGGAGAATTGCGAGCAAATGTCAGTCCATCACTTCCGCTAAGTGCAAAACATTAGTGTTCTATTTCGGACAACACTTAGCCACGGCAGTGTGCACTACAGAAGGAAGTGCTCAGTGCAGACTATGCACTACATTCCAGAGCACTCACGTAAGTGTTTGAATTCAGACACACTCATAATTTCTCTCCTACTGTCCCTCAGTCACCAGTTACCGCTGATACTGGTGATTGTCACGGTTCCCTCTTGTTTTCCAATGATGGCAGACGCTGAGGCATACTTCCATGTTTTCAAGGATCTTTATTTTCTTAAACACAACTCAAACAAAAAGGCACAAGGGCCAGTATAACTGTAACCAAAGGAGAACAGGAGAACACAAAGCACATCCAGAATGACAGATAAGAAGACGGTTGACCCACACCTGAAACCAAGACACAATCCCCTTTTAAACAGAACTCAAAACCCACCCACCAATAACCAAACTCAAACACTTAACTAAGCACAGCTGTGACTCCTATTTGCTACTACATAAACCCTTCAAAATAAAAGCCCAAACATATCACCCAAATACAAACTTAAACAAGGGTGGCCTCTAGTGGCCACCCACCATCACAGACCTCAGCCCTGACAGTGATGTTATGCAGTGTGCATTAAAATATATAGGGTAGTGAAGCGTTGTCCTAGCACAAAAAGTGAAGCGTTGTCCTAGCACAAAAAAAACCCTAAATCGTGATTGCAGCACGTATTTTGATTACATTGTATTTCATGATGGCTGCATGACAACTCGCTAGACCGGGCTCCATATCTCTGCACTGTGATGAAAGTTCTCTGGGGATTTTACTAGCTGCTTTCTACAAGCTGCCAAAATGTTGTCCAAACTTAATTTATGAACTTTCTGAAATGCTGTCAATCTACAGACTTGAGCAGACTTGAACATTTATCATAACTGGTGATTTTAATATTCCTATTGAAAGAACTAATGACAGCACTTCTAAAGAGCTAAAGAACTCATTGCTTTGTTTGACATATTTGATCTTATATACAGTGCCACCAGAAAATATTCACAACCCTTCATTTATTCCTGTCACTTCTTCCTGACACTTCCACATTTTGTTACGCTACAGACTTGTTCTAAAATAGATGAGTGTAGTTTTCTTTTACAAAATTTACACAAAATGGTCCATGATGGCAAAGTAAAAACAGGTTTTCTGACATTTTCTTAAATTCCTAAAAAATGTAAAATTTAAACACAATAGGTAAAAAGTATTCCCACTCTTTCCCATGACACTCAAAATTTAGCTCAGGTGCATCCAATTTCCACTGATCATCCTTGAGATGCTACTGTTGTCAGGACTGTTGTCTGGGTTAACTTTGACCAGAGTCCTCCTTACTGCTGCTGCGGTCAGGCTGATAACTTGTTCATCTTCAGTGTTCTGGCTGAAGGAAGGAAGTTCTCGTCCAAGATTTTACGGTACATGGCCCCATCAATTGGCCCCTCATTGTGGTGAAGTCATCCTGTACCCTTAGAAGAAAAACATCCCCAGGCATGATGTTTCCACCTCCATGCTTAACTGTGGGGATTGTGTTCTTCGGGTCATACTCAGCATTTCTCATCCCCTAAGATGGCAGGTCAAGTTGATGCCGAAGAGCTCGATTTTGGTCTCATCTGACCACAGCACTTTCTCCCAAGCCTTCTCTAAATCATTTAGATGTTCACTGGCAAACTTATGATTGGCTGTATATTTGCCTTCTTGAGAAGGGGGACCTTGCGGGCACTGAAAGATTTCAACCCATTATGATGTAGTGTGCCACCAATGGTGTTCTTTGTGACTGTGGTCCCAGCTGCCTTCAGATCATTAACAAGCTCCTCCTGTGTAGTTCTGGTCTGATCCCTCACCTTTCTCATGATCGTCCTCACCCCATGAGGCAAGCAACTGATTGGAGCTCCAGACTGAGGACAATTGATGGTCATTTTATATTTCTTCCATTTCTGAATAATCGCACCAACAGTTGTTACCTTCTCACCAAGCTTCTTGCTGATGGTCATGTAACCCATTCCAGCTTTGTGCAGGTCTACAATCTTGTCCCTGGCATCCTTTGACAGCTCTTTGGTCTTGCCCATGGTAGTGGACAGGTTGGAATTGAAGAAACTGATTCCGTGGAAAAGGTGTGCTTTATACAAATGTGTTTAGGAGTATCTGTAATTGATAGATTGATTGTAATCTGTGTGCAACATGGACACACAGCAGTGGCGGCTCCTGGTCAATATTTCTGGTGAAACAAACCACCCTTCATTCCAGTTGCGCGCTGCGAAACAAACTTGCCGTGCACCCTGGGCAGCTTGATTTTCTTGCCCTAAGTACTTCATCTCCATGTTCCGCTTTTGCTGCCTCACATTTTGATGTATCTTCTCTCTCCTGCTCTTCCCTCAATCTACTCATAGTCACTACAAAATCACTACAAAATATAAAAAGTATTTTACTGTACATATCTTACAAACACGTAATAGTTATGTTTATTTCAACAGTACATAATTAACAATATTTCTACATCCCAAGAAAACATATCTAACCTCTTTCTCACCTTATAAATTTATTTTACGCTCCCAAAAAATGGTGACTGGATCCATCTTGCACAGGAGTTAGCAAGTGGCTATGGGTGTAATAGGCAAAAAAGTAGCTAACTAGCTTCCAGTGCCCAGCTTGGCTGGGTGGTGGTAGGGATTGCTAACAAGCGGTCAAGCTAACAAGTTGTCAAGCTAACAAGCTAATGCCCTTCCTTCTGTGCACTCGTAGACAAATAATAAAATATAAAATAAAAATAAATATTATTAATAAATAATGGTAAATAATATATTACGTGTTTTGTTATGTTTGAAGCTTCAGTCTCACTCTCAAGTTCAGTGCTCAGTACATAAAATAGAACAAAGTGAAAAATAACTTCAAAGGTGGTGATTGGCCACTGTGTTATGTCAGTCATTTTGAAGTGGAGAAGTACCCTATCACAGTAGGCAGTCACTTGTTTCACGGGTGGGACTTATTTACCATTAGAGTCCACTGAAACCTCGAAAATCCACGAGCCGCAGATTTACATTGAAATGAATGGGGACGCTAATGAAACATGTTTCACTGAAATTCTCTGTTTCACCGCGGTTAGGGGTGGTGCTGTTTCACGTTTTTGACCAGAGCCGTATACAACTGTAACGCTGTGGAGGAGCTGAAATTAGGAGAGCAACCTTATTTTTATGAGCATTTTTTTGTTTCACACCAATAAAAAATGTGATAGTTATGAAGATTTTTTTGTATTATTTTTCTTGGTGAAACATTGTTTCCCCTGTAGCCTCCTCTGGCACACAGCCAGTCTGTGGGAGCCAGAAGTCTGGCTGGGTTGTAGGGGATCAAATACTTGTTTCACTCAATGATATGCAAGTCAATGTATAACTTTTATGAAACATGTTTTTTCTTGATTTTTGGTTGATATTCTGTCTCTCCCCATAAAAATGAAAGTATTGCACAAATTAGAGACTTAAGTTTTTTGTAAGTCAGCAAACTTACAAATTTAGTAGTGGGGGATATAAATAATTATTTCCCCCACTGTACGTGTATATGAATAAATATATATATATACACATACACACACACACACACACTGTTTGGTTGCTGCGGCAGTCCAGAATTTTCCCCGTGGAGCATCTCGGGTGTTTGTAATGTAATAAGCTGAGTTTAAAATGAAATGTTTTGGGAGTATATCTGGGGCATATTTAGGGTTTACACTATAAAAATAGGCATTACATTCCAAGTGCACCCGTGTATAGTAAAAAAATTTGCATTACTGTGATGTGGTAAAAAAAAAAAGCCTAAAAATGCCAATATTTAGAGTGTAAACCCTAATTATGCCCCCGAATATGCTCCTAAGACAGTTTCATTTCATTTTAAACTTATTACACTTAAAGAAAATGGGTAAACTTGTATCTGTACTGTACAGTTTACACTGAACTCCCGCAGTGCTAGAATGTAAATACCAATGTTACCCCTGTATAGACTGTACTGGAATTCATGCACAGGCATTTTCTTTGGTATGCACCATTTCAGGGTAACGACCTAGGTTGAGAGAAATCAAACAGACAAAAAGTGCCTTGCTCAAAGAATCAGGAAAAGATTTATTTTCTCATCAGCTGATTGGAGACAGAATCTGGACCCTGAATACTCGGGGTGGTCCCAAGTCCGGGTCTCACACTCAGTCTAACATTAAAGTATTGAGTACAAGATTTTATACCCCCCTGTTACCTAAGGGTTGCCATGGAAACAGCCTTCTAGGACGACACGTGACTGGTATAAATAACTTGGAGATAGCTTGGAACATCTTAACCTCATACAAGCTTTATGCTTAAAACCAAGATCATGACCATGGTGACCTTGGTAACCACAACCCCTAACACCCTACTCGGCATGTTTAGACAGAAAAGTAGAGAGAATCATTAACACATAGTTGTCACCTTTGAATATACTGATTGAACATGTCTATGATTGAAGAATATACTGTATGATCAATGAAACTAATGTGAATCAATCAGTGAACCAAACAAGGAATCAAATGAACAAATGAATCATTAGAATTAATGAAAAAGAATAAAACCTGAATTTTCCACAACAACCATCTTTTTTTTTGTATAAGCAGGGTAAATACAGTAATAAATTCATTTAATTTACTGTAATAAAAATACAGGGCTTTAAGAACAACAAAATGAAAAGCACGTGAACACTTAAGATGCCCCACTGGGGAAATTCTGGACTGCAGCTACGTCGAAAGGCAGCCAATCAGCAGGAAGGCCAAATAAATAGCATTCTCAGATTACCTAGTTTCAAACCTCCCACCTCAGAGTACAGTAGTATTTCACCACCCCAAGACACGATTTCTTTGTGTTTCTCTCCACAGTACCAAGACATTTACAGATTTTTTTATATGGAAATGTAGCTGAATTTATGTTAATATTTATGTTACAAAATTAGTAAATTATATTTTTCTTAATAATTTAGCAGTAAAATACATGAGAAATTATATATTGCCACGAAAAAAGTTATGTCCGGGCGTCGTCTGCCACACCCCCTTTGAAAAAATCTGCTGATCCACATTAAAATGGGTGTTTACTATATATATATAAATTGACAAATATGGCAGGTTAAGTATACTCTTGTAGAATTAAAAGTGTCTTAATATAACTTAAATGTACAATTATTTAATGTACTAAAATTTAAAACATTAACATGTTATGTTATTATGTCTCTTGAATGCACACATCTATGTAAAACACTGCTGCATGTTTGCATGCTACTGGCAATCTTCACCTTTTGTCACATAATGTCACATAAATCACTTTGCACACTTTTGCCCAGAATATTAACTGAAAGAACAGATATGACACAGCGGACCAATGCTGCACATATTCAAAAACATTTTGTGTGTGGATTTATTAAGCCATTACAATTATAACACTGAAAAAATACAAAATAATAAGATGCACTTGCTTGTAATTATGGCTGAAGTATCTTAAGGAACCACAACCAAACAAATCCCCCTCCTACATTTTATAACAAACAAGACATCAATTAATTGTCATTTAATTAACAACAAATGAAATTGGACCTTTTATGTCTTTTGCTTTACATAGTGTTTATTTTTATTTGTCTTTTAGTCAATATCTTTTTTCATCCCTGTTTGATGTCCCTCCTTATCCAGTTACTTATTGTCTGTTACATAATTGTCTTTACCAGCACCCGGGATTCTCTTTAACACTTTCCTGGGCTCTCTTAGAGTAGGCTTTATTGTTGCACTTCTTTCTCAGGATCATCCTGATTTCTGAGGGTGATGTACCAGGAAACTGTGTCATCACTGCATCTGGAAAACAACATGGTACACGATATAGAATTAACACTAGGATTATCAGGATTTTGAGACTGTTCCGACCTGGGAGGGGCTTAAAGTTCCCCTATTAACTGACATACAAACATTTTGTTAACATACACTTTTGCTTTGTAAATAAATCACAGCCCTCCAGCCTGAAGTCTTCAACCTTACTAAATATTTGTGTGAGAGATTGTCAAATAAACTGTATTCTTGTGCCCTTTCATTATAAGTCTTTTCATTATAGAAGTGAAAGTAAGTGATTATTTGTTGTTGTGAACACAGCACAGCACACAATGACCACAATGAAATGTGATCTCTGCATTTAACCCATCCATGAAGGACCAGTGAGCAGCTAACAAGCTCCTGGGGAGCAGTGTTTGGGGACGGTACCTTGCTCATGAGTACCTCAGTGGTAACTTTATCAGTCCTAGATTGGAACCTGAGACCTTCTGATCATGAGGCGAACACACAGCTGTTACACCACCAACTGCCCACAAAGGACTCCTTGGTCTCCCTATTTTCTTTTGTAAGGTTATTTTTTGCTTTTCTTATTTGCTAATTACTAATCTCTCCCCCTCTCTCTACCTTCTCTCTCTCTCTCCCTCACACACACAAGCATAGTCATTTATTGTGTATTGATAACCTTAAGCTTTGTTTTAAAATGCTCAAACATACCAATGAGTGCATTGACCTTCTCACAATCCAAGGGGGTTTTGCTTGTCTTTTGTCCAGTAAGACTTGACATGGCTAAGGTCTCTCCTCCGAAAAGTACAATCGCCAAGTCTTGAACAAAAATTGACATTTTTGTTCTCAAAAGTCGATCAAAAGTTCTTTTTGGAATCATCAGTCCTATGTTTACGTTTTTTTATTATTATTATTAAAGTGTGACCTGTGATTAAAATTTCATATTCCATACCTTCCTGGAAATTTGTTTAGTCTTGCCTTGTTTATGTTCTTACCATTTCTGCTGGTCTTGAAACCACGGCTGAAGGCTGAACATCATCATTCAATGAGGGTGATAGTGAGGCACATGTTTTAACTTGTTCTACCAAATCCTTTAGAGTTTTCACCACATTTGGCAAATCTGTTAAGACAAAAACATACATGCCAGATGACTGGAAAAGCCAGACTGAATTTAATAAAGCTTTAGAACTCTGGTCACAAACTGTAAGGCTAACCTGTATCCACTACAACAGCAATTCACATACCTTTCAATGCCGCAACAACATCTCAGTTACCTAGATAACTTAAACCAAAGGTCAAAAATTAAATAGCTTTTTTCAAATTCTATTACTTTTCCAGGTTTTCATGACCCTACGAACCCTTTATTGGCTTTTTTTCAAGTCAAAGTAAGTTTTATTGTTATCTCTGCTATATACTGTACAGATACATAGAGACGAGATGACGTGGCTCCAGTTTTTTCAGTGTTATTAAAAAAACATTTAAAATAAATGTAGTTATTAAAATGAAAATATATGAGGAAATTAAGTGATTTAACCGCATCATGTTTCGTAAAGTAATGCCATAGTTTACTCTACACTAAGACTGAACCCAAAAGGTTATTTCCATTTTTAACCAGCACATTGCATGGTGAGACAGTAATGGTCTTCTGTGCGAAACACAGAATAAGCATGCTCATATTTAATGCCACAAAAAGTTTTACATACATTCAATCAGATGCAGTACAACAAACTCTAATAATTTGGCCTTAAAATATATATATATACACACAGTATATAGGCAACATTATAACTAATATGAACGAAATAATTTTTCATTTATTTAGTAGGAGGCTACATCTAGACCATGTATTTCCACCTTTTGTTAGCATCATAAGCTTGCCATATTAGCCTTAAAGATTACTCCTAAAACCATCACGGCGCTTATCCCTCATTGATAAGACAGCCCATCCTTGCCATAAAGAGATAAAACATGCAAACAGTGCTTGTTAACTGCTTGACTGTATTAAATAAAATCAATAGTAATTGTGTTCTATTGACTGTACAAATTGTGTTCTATTGAGTCTGGGTCAGTATCACGGAGTGGTGGGGCTGTATTAGAATCAAGTTCTTTTGTTTTTTCAGCTGATCTTTTAGAGACTTGACCATGTATTTCGCGGCATCTTTTGCCCCCGTACCTTTTTTGTAGGATGTGCCTTCTGTGAGGACCCTGGCACAGGCTTTGAAAGCAATTCATGTGCCTTAAATTGACCATTAAATACAGCTTTAAATACTTTGAATACAGAGAATACAATTAATTATTGAATATAAAACAGTGTTTTAACTGTATACAATAATTAGCTCAACACTTTTATCACTCCACAAAAATATCCACACTCTGCTCATATTTCACCATGAAAGCCCCACATCCGGAAGCACTAAATGGTCAACACTGGTGTTTTTCCAAGAAATGGCATAATACTTAAGTTAAAATTCATGGTCTTGAAACCCACAGATGGCGTCTAGTAAAAATGAGACCTTGTCACAACTACCAAATGTTTATCTCATAAAAACATCTGAGTGTATCTTCTAATTACATGCTGAATGTAATAAGACACACAATAGCAACGTGGTATGTGGGCAAAAAAAAAACCAAACAAACAAACAAAAAAAATCATTTTCAATGATTTTCTAAGAACCTTGTAGTGGCTTAAAAGTAATTATTGTAACCTTGTTCCATTTCTTTCAATACCTTAAAACTTTTCCTTGGGTTGGGAGACAGCACAGAATTTGTAGATCTCTTATATGGAGCCTTAGTACAAAAAGAGGGAAAATGGTTGGAAATGGTAGGGTTGTAAATACAAGAGAAAGTATTAATGAATGTCAACTTTCTTCACGTTATTGCCCTTACATATTTTCGGCTTTAAATAATTACAATATAACAACATATAAAGGTTATAACCACAATTTCCTTTAACGGGATGTAAATGTTTACCAACCCTTGGTATCAAAATCAAATTTACCCACCTCAATTTCAGTTTTTGCCTGTCCAAACATCGTGTTCTGTGAAAATAACAGGTCTCTTTCTAAAATTTCTGACTTGTTCCGGAAGATTTTCCAACTACGCA
The DNA here is from genome assembly GCA_037974365.1 of Hydrocynus forskahlii. NCBI lineage: Eukaryota > Metazoa > Chordata > Actinopteri > Characiformes > Alestidae > Hydrocynus > Hydrocynus forskahlii. Next base: position 1,613 of record JBBPCX010046896.1, on the reverse strand, counting down.
ACTGATTGGCTAGTTCACATTCTGGCGCCAAAATGTACATTTATTGGAACGTCGAATTCAAGTCCACTCAGAGTGTTCCATTTTTTGTAGTGTACTGTGGTGTAATGGACTAAAATATTCTATTGCATAAATTTGTGTGTATATATATATATACACACAAATTTATTTATAGTTTAAAATTAAGCATGTTAAAATGTGTATTTAAAAAAAATAGCACTGGACAGCAAAAAAAAAAACCTCATATAAACCATATATACATTACGTATATATTTATTAAAAGTTTATTTTTATGGTGGAATGTTAAAGTGCACTAAACTGCATTTATAATAAAATATACTTTCTAAAAAAATGCTCCATAATACATTTGAAGTCCTTTGACTCCATATTAGTCTAAATATACTTTTAAATAATACACTGAAGTGTTATTGATGGAAAGTGCATGCTTTAGTTTGCTGAATCAGAATTAAATGTACAAAAAAAGCATAATAAAATTATATTTTTAGAAAATGTGTCTAAGGGAAATGCGTTTTTATTACTTCTAGTAATCAAAGCACACTTTTAATACACTTTAGTGCTCTTTTTTTTCACAAGGGGTGTGGGATGTGGCCAAAGGACGTCCACTTCTATGCCTTTCTCTGACTCTTTCAGTCTCTCTGTATCTCTGTAGCAACCTGCTGATGACACTCTGTGACACTCTAAGCTCAGTGGCCACTTCTGTCTGAGAACATCCTGTTTGAAGCCTCGCCAAGGTACTGTTGATCAATTGTTAGGTGTCGTCTTGGTCTCATGATGACCAAAATGTCAACAGTATGATGAGTAGGACTGTTTAAATACTAATTCTGATTGAACCAGGAAATGTATTGGTTGATTCATGGATCAAAACACCTGTTGTGAATTTTGCCATTAAACTCCTTGTCAGAGAACATCAGGTTGTGTAAAAAGTACTGAAATATTGAACAGTTGGACATGTGCATTCAAACGTTTAGGGAAGGTCACGTTAAGTTCACCTGTAAATGTTATAGTGCATTTTAGGTTCATCCTGACATTTCACCCGAATATAATAACTTTTTGCGAGTAGTGTATGTGTGTGTATATGTGTGTATATATATGTAACATGGTTAAAATATTTTATTTTGTTTACTTCATGTTTTATTTACTTTCTTATTAATGTATATGTATGTGATGTGTATAGTTATATTTCGTGTTTTTCATGCACTTCAATGTAAAATGGGTCAGTGAAAACCCCGTGAAAGGTGTTTTGCCTAGAGACTGCTACAACATGCACAGTGATTGGACGGGTAACACCTGATTTAATATGATTGGACAGAATTACCGGGGGCGCGGTTCTGGCAGGGGTCTGAAGAGGAGAGAGACGCAGAGTTTGGCCCTCGGGACTAGTGATGGGAAGTTCGTCTCTCTTCTGAGAGCCAGCTCTTGTGGCACGGCTCCCAAAGAATAGCCGGCTCTTTCGGCTCCCAGTTTATTATAATCTGTAGCCTCATATTTTAGCCTAACTTGGCAAATATGAATGCTTTTGTCACGAGATTCGGTCCGGACCGGGAAGGAGAGAGGAAGGCGCAGGCGCGGATCTCAATAAGGCAGGTTTTTATTTA
>JBBPCX010046845.1:0-15032 GCA_037974365.1 Hydrocynus forskahlii | reverse complement strand
ACAGAGAGAGACACACAGAGAGACACACAGAGAGACACGGAGAGAGAGAGAGAGAGAGACAGACAGAGAGACACAGAAACACAGTGAGAGAGAGAGACAGAAGCACAGAGAGAGACATGTGGGAAAGACAGGGAGAGGGAGAGAAATAACCATACCATGTCAGTTACTTCAGGAATGAATAACAAAGCCTGATGCGCACATTAAGAGAACAGAGAGACCAAGCGAGAGACAGAGACAGAGAGAGAGAGAGACACACACACACAGAGACAGAGTGAGAGAAACACAGAGAGAGAGAGAGAGAGAGAGAGAGAGAGAGAGAGAGAGAGAGAAAGAGAAAGAGAGAAAGAGAGAGAAAGAGAGAGAGAGAGAAAGAGAGAGAGAAAAAAAATGTTTTGTGCATATTTGTCCACAGTGCTCCTCTTGGGATAAGACTATCCCATCTTTAACTGCCATTTTTAAATTAAAGGCATCATTCTTCCAGCTGTGCGCCTGTAGGCCCTTCCCTCCTGCTGAGGGTGAAAGAGGAGGATAAAGGATCCAGGAAGTGCCTTTAAACAAACGCTTCATTCACTGCACAGCAATAACTCAAGATAGCAGAGATAGAGCTCCCCTCTGTAACAACCAGGTAATGCGATCCCTCATTTAGCAAGACATTAGAAGGGCTTTGGATTAAGCTGATTAGCGAGACGGAAGCCAAAGTGTGATATAAACTCCCGCCCTGCCGCTCAGCTGGATCTCCACTGCGTCCTGTGATATTTGCCACAAGACAAAGTAGAATTCTATGAGAATCTAATAACAGTCACCCAGTTCAGCTCCATCTAAGGCTTACAATGAGGCGGAGCCAAAAAAAGACAATACAAAAGTGCAGACACAATGTCAGTAGAGGGGCACGTGGGATAAAGAGAGTCATCTCCCAGAACTATTACCACCCAAAGAATGGGGTTAATTGCATTATTGTAATGAGCTGACAGATCAGTTCACAATGGAGCTAGATTCAGGAGGGGGTCTTTTACACCTCTATAAAGAACACCTAGGAGACAGAGGAGGACAGACCTAAGGACAGGTCTATGATTTGGTGACAATGCCTATTGTAGAAAGCAACTGCAACAAAGTTGTGGATGAACTATGCTGAGCAGTCCCCGAGCAGATTAACCTGTGTGATCGAATGGCTCCTTATTGGAACAGCAGTGGATTCAAGATTCAAGCTCCAAGATCTCTCCACTGCCAAAAAACAAATGACTGCTTTTCCCAGACCAACAGTAAATACAGGACAAATAAAAAGAGTAATGCCTAAAATTAATTTAAAAAGCAGCAGGGTAAAACACTTATGAAAACAGCATGGTGCAACATTACTGACTCTCCTAGTAACTACACAAATAGTCCAGAACGGAGGGGGTCGTGGAGGGAGTTAGGGGGTTGGATAAGTGGGGTGTATGTCAGTATGAGAGGACAGTATCTCTACAGTCTGGGAGGAAAAGCTGTTTAAAAACTTGACTGTTGCCATCCGGACGCCGACCTGTTGATTACTGCGAGTTAAAAAAATGAACAAAAGTCATGTAGCTGAATGCTATGCCATTTTAGACAACAGGGTCTGTTTTCACAAACCACCTCAGGAGTACACTTGCTGATCTAGAATTTTTACAGCAACAATGATCCTCGTTCCCAGTGTTGTCCAACACCAGGTTTCTGAAGCACTGGGCCGCGGACCACTGATGGGCTGCGAAGGCATGTGATTGGGCCGCGAATCTAAAATCGAGACAGGCCATTGGTCCACAATTGGTCATTTAATATCATCTAATGTGACCGAGTGGGCCTTGGCAACATGCTGTGATTGACAGGTGAGCCTTAATGTTGAAAAGGTTGAGAACTATTGGTCTAACATAGCTGTGCATCTCAGTAAGTCGTCCTATGTCCTAAACACCACCAACGAATCAGTACCACCTTACCGCAGAGCTTGGTGCAGGTTGAGAAGTTTTGAGAGTGTACTAACAGACAAAATGTGGGCGACTACTGACTTCTAGCAGAGTTAGTCTTTGCTAAGAATAGACTTCCTGAAAATTGCACTTTTTGCTCACTCAAACAATGTTCATCTTATGATCTTTTTACAGACAAGAGTCACAGATTTATGCCAAAATGTTATCCATATTGTAACTTGTAACAGGAGGGAAATGTACTGTTCAGTGGATTCATTCCTGAACAAGCAACAGAAGCTTCAGTTCCGTGCATGAATGTTGATGGTGTTATCCTCTACACTATCCACAGAACTTTACCTTCAGAGTCACCAAAAAGTCGAGCGTCGCGGGGATGGCAGGGAGTTGTAAACAGGATTAAAGAAGTGAGGGAGCACAGGCGTGTATTCCAGGGAATCAGACGATGATTGAGGTGTTAAACAACTTGCTAACTGCAATAGGAAGGTGAGGGCTGGAACAGCAGCAGAGTTTAACAACGCATGTGTTTCAGCAATGACCGGAGACTTGAGATGATTTGATCAGAGACAGTATGTCAGGGCACATGTCTGTCACTCCATTCCAGTCAGGCTCGACGTTCATTCACCCCCCTCAGCCCCACTCCCTCCTTGAATCACAGTTGCATGATGACCTTCCTTTTGGTTCTCCTGATGAGCTTTTGTTGTGCGTGTAATTATGTGAGGACACACAGTCCCCTACAAACTGCAGGGATGCATTACACAAAGCCAGATTTCTCAGATAGTCAGGTGACAGACAGCCTGTAAGACATGAAGAGGGGTCAAAAAAACGTATCACTGAATAATAAACCCACTTGGGTTTAAACTACTTTAATTAATCTGAGACATTTTAAATCAGTAAACAAGTACCCAGGTCAGAAAGTCATGACCATCTGCCCATTCTGAGCAATTAAACAGCTCACCATGTCTATTCAGGTCAGACTGGATGTGGACCAAGCTTGGGCGGCGCATTCTGTCTTTCAGATGTCTGTTAAAAATACACTATCCTTATAATTATTTATTTCCTATATTTTAGTTACAGAGCCTGTTATCAGGAGGGCTGTTGAGATTATAAACCACTGAGAGTCATTGGTCCAACCCTAATATTGCCCCCCCCCCGGTGGACCGGGGTTAAATAAGGCTAAATGGATTGGTATCTGAAAGGGCTGTAATTTAATTTTGATTAACTAATTAATAAACCTCAAATTAAATATATGTTTTTAATACGAAGGCTTATTGATTAATTACCAATTTGAATTAGGTGGTATCTCCCATTTAAAACTATGCTTGGCAGGTCTAAACTTTGTCCACACAAGCGAACTTCAAGTGCTTGAGTCACTTTTGATTTATAGCACTGAAAAGAACATTCAGATCAGATAAGACACACTGTTTATCAGTTTCAGAGACAGAGCAGTCTGACAGAATATCTGCTTGTCTAACAGTGATGGCAGGGAACTCAGTACAAAACTTGAGTCTTTATTTTTGTTGTATTTTAGCTGGTTTATGAAAACTTACAAACTGAGTGAGTGAGAATACAATCAGCCTCCTCATGCCAAGCATAATGCTATAGTGAAACCAAGAAAATCGATTTGTATTTCCCTTTGTAGGAACTAGGGCTGTCACAATTAAAATAAAAAATAACCAATTCCAATTCACACACTCAACAAATTAGTGCAGTGATAAATTTACAGTTTGAATGATAAATGTGGACTATGCAGGTTAATTTTCTCCACAAGCTATTTCAGTTCAGTTTGCGTTTGGGAGCAGCACTGAAAGGGAGGATTGTTTATGAAGTTAATGCTTGTATAAACTGTGCTTATAACCAATTAATTGTCAAAATATTACCAGACAGCTCAATTACTAATACAATGGTGTGGCACTCAATTTTCAAATGAATTTAGTCCATGACATTAAACATTACCATGGTTTAAAGAAACGTTTTGTCTAAACCAGCAAGTAAATTTCAAACCTTGAAGCGTCAGAAATTTCCAAGGCGTGTTCACAAATTCTGTTGGAGTCTTGAAGGCTAAACTACAATAATTCCTCAACCAATCGCCAATAAATCCACAGATCACTCGATTACAGTAATCCCACAATAAACTCCTCCGATATAGTAATAATTAAACACCAAGTCATAATATCAATAGTCAAACAGGCAGCCCTAATCTAAAGTGCTGTACACTATCTTCTGCCTCCAATCAGTCCCGCTCCAGCATGGGGTCCGTTAACCTGCGGGTTAGGGTGACTCACAGTAATATGGCGCTCACGGCTGCATGCAAAGCGGCCTTATAACACTGACTCACGGCTGATCCAGGACTACACACCCACATCTCTCTCTATATGCCCTGCTACCTTTGACCAGCATAACAAACACTGATGATTACACATGAATTGACCCAGTGCCCTCGAACCAACTCATGTTTCAGAGAACAATGAGCGAATGAGGTCGGTTATTGCTGGCGATAGAGTAATTTCAGTGTGCGGGAACCAGCTCTGCTTAAGGCCTTCCAAGCAAAGCACAGGAAGGATGCATACTCCGTTGGATCGTTATCAAAAAAACTCCAGCGGCAGTGCTTGGATTTGCTATTATGGCTGCATAACAACTAAACAAAGGTGGTAGGTCATATCTAAGAGAATAGCAAATTACATTTCCGACAAAGCCTTCACTTCTGTATACAAACCCTTGGGCCATTTTCACCACTGCTGATGGTTAATATGCCTAGATCTGTCACTAGAGAGGGAGTGTGAAAGAAAATATGGACAAAGAACCAGAGCCAAATATTAAAACGGACTTAACAGAACAGAAGGCCTTCAAAGATTGTACAACATTATGCTTCTTTATTCATTAAGATTTCACTGAAAACTATGTAGGCACGAATATATGGGTGTGTCCATTAGTGTGGTTCCTACTGCAAGAGAGACAAGAGGAAACTTTTTATTAGGTATATTTAAAAATGTATATTATTTCGTCTAATCATTGCTGATTCTTCGTAAATGTAATTTAACCCTAACTCACTTCTGCTCATCTCTACATTACAATGCCGTATTAGAAAACTTTAAAAATTACACATTTTAAGTAAACTGAGGGATAATGTGATAATGACCTTAAATCCTGGGCCTCGACAAATGTCCACTATTCACCTAAAACGCAAACTAGCATTATATATTCAAATGCAAGCACACAACAGAATTGTTTACTATTTGGAAAAAGCACAAAATGACTATGATTTTTGTATAATCAAGTAATCACTGCAGTTCTAAACAAGTCATTCAAGAGATGGTCATATAGTGAGTTCTGGGAGCGCAGCAGCTGTGCAGGGCTATTTGCTATTACAAGCCTAATCTTGGTTCCAGCTGTGCGTTGCTTGTTCCTCATTTATACATCGTGATAATGGCTGAAATGATAAAATACAGCCATGATAAAATATTGCAACATTCAGCAGTACTGGCTATCGACCAAGCCTGAGATACAACAGTTCTGGCAGACAACCGGGTGGGGAAAAAATGAAGACAGAGAGAGTGGATGAATGCTAGTTTGGAAAGGAAAAAAAAAATAAAAGTGGCACTGTTTCACATGCAGGCTGGCCAGCAGAAACTGCAGGACCATTAAATCAACAAGAGTGAGGTAAGAGTGAATGACAGAGGAACAGGGAGAGAGTGGGAGAGCGAGAGAACAAGAGAGAGAAATAGAAAAATGACAGGACAGAGATATGACAGGAGACAGCCGGCAGCAGGGGGAGTGGTGCCTGGCTGGCGTGAGAAAAGAGTGTGTGTGTGTGTGTGTGTGTGTGTGTGTGTGTGTGTGTGTGTGTGTGTGTGTGTGTGACAAAGACAGAGCCAGTAAGACAGGAGCAAGGAATTTACCTGGTCCCTTCCGTGTCCTCGCTGGCACTACACTGAGTAGCCACTTCAGTAGGTACACCCACCTTATATCTACACTCACTGTGGATTGTCCATCCTTGCTATGCTGAGAAGGATCCACCACCCATCTAATACCAGTTCACTGGAGGTCCTCTGAGGGCCCTGAGCACTGATGAGTCTTGTAAGGACAGCTAATACACGATGCCCAGGAACAGATGGGCAGCGGTCTAGAACTGTAATCCACAAAGTAGGGCCAATAATGAACAAATAGAGTAGCTTTCATCTTTTGCCCTTTTACTCGGTTTCGTTTCTCTCTTGGCCGTCCGCCAAAGGCAATTCAACACGCACAGTCATCCAAAAAAACTGGACTGACCAGTGCCAACACCTCAGTGACTGTGGGTGGAGGCTGACCCGACGCCATCCAACCGTCTGCTATAGGCTTGGCAATAGGCCTCGAAAAGTACTGACGGCTAGACAGGGGACACAAGAGGACAGAGATATGAGCAGCAGGGCCAAAGGTCAAGAAGTGGACACACAAGCCCAGATATGGTCCAAAGACTGGGGTTAAAAGAAGTACTGGCATGACAACTTGTCTAAACTGTTACTAAACTTTTTCAAAAACTATTGTCTAAAAACATGCATCGCCAACACTGCAAAGTTATAAGTGTAAAGTGACCACACCACATACGTGAACACACCACAGCACACAATGTGAACAGCACAAAATTCTGTTTCTATGTTTAACCCATTCACCAAGTGAAGCAGCAGGCAGCCAGGAACACAGCGCCCAGAGAGCAGTGTGTGGGGACGGTACCTTACTCAAGGGTACTTCAGAGGTGCTACTAGCAGTCCTGGGATTTGAACCCACAACTTTCTGATCGCAGAGCGAACACCCTAACCACATTCATCAGGATATTTTCATACTATATAAAGGGCAATTGCAATGCTCAAACGATGACTACATGAATACATCAAATAAGTAATAGTTGATAATATCTTAAAACCAATATCTAATGACTAATTTGGTCAAATTCTGAAGATGCAGCCCAAAGTCTCAACCTGGGGCTAAAACACAGGTCACCCAAAAGCCACTCTTTGCTGTGAATAGGGTGTGTGTGGGTGTGTGAGTAAGACAGGATCCATTATGCCTGACAGCTTTTCCTCCTGGCTGCAGGTCTAATGACTCTGGGCCTGACTTGCCTCGGCACGTCTATAACCCTGCATTATGTGAGCTTTACGATAACGGTATACACATTCCTGTGTTCGGCACGGCCTCCGTCTCCAACCGTCATCTGGGAAGAGCCGCCGCCTCACAGAAGTGCCAACGGCTCCAGGATAATCGCCTCATTTTCCTCCTCGCTTCAACTGCAGAGCCTGAATGCGAAAAGAGGCCACTTCACAGACACTTCAATACGTCCGAGCCCGCGCCCGCCTCCCTCGTTATGCACCAGGCGCTGGAAGAGTGGAGTCAGGAGAGATTTAGACATTGCTGATTCAAGGCTACAGCTGATATAATCATACGCTTCGGCTGAAGAAGAGAAGAGCCCGGCGTGTTGTTTCAAGGGCTACTGAAAACACACCTGTCAGTGTTTGTTGTCTCCACCTCAATAATGGAGCCACTGAGAACCTCGTTTGAAGACATACACATACCTTAAGACTTCCTGCCGGGGGTCCGGCCAAAGAAAGCCACACAACGTCTCGCCAGTAAAAACAAAGTCGTGTTATAATTTCCCACTTGTAGCTCAACAAAGTGGAAAAATCTTTCAATAATGATCCTATGCCTTTACTTAATATCACATTTGTGTTGTAAAATAGGTATTTTCTTTTATACCAACTGATTGGTTGAGACCTATTCTATCATTTTCTCAATATTTGTCATTCCACTTAAAACTGGTTTTTAAGTAACATGTCTAAACTGTTACTTAAACGTATCATAGTTGTCTGAAAACACGCATCTCCAAAATAGCATGTTTACAGAAGAATGTTAAACATTTGCAGCAAAATGTTATTCCAGGCAATTCTGGACCATGTCCATTCATCAGGATATTTTCATATTATGTCAAAAGCAACTGCAGTGTTCAGAGGACGTGGAAACTAAATGACTTAATGAACACATTCAATGGGCTACTGGGCTAAAACATGCTTTACATTTTTGCCTCACTGTTACATATAATCAAATAGAAAATTACACAGTAGAGGAAGTAACTAATGTAAAACAAACTCATTACCTAAACTACTTAATAAATCATGTTACATAAGCGCATTACATAATTACATTTATTCAGCATTGGAAAACCACAATAATAAGTCTAGATTTCTGAGGTTTAAGACAAAATGATTTCAAACTGCCCATCCAGCTCTTACACAACACACAAACCGCAAAGGGCAAGGATATGATCCACACTGTCATGAGATAAGGCTAAGTTTAACAAGAGTGTGTTGGGGCGTGTGTGTGTGTGTGTGTGTGTGTGTGTGTGTGTGTGTGTGTGTGTGTTCATGGAAGAATGACTAATTATGTCTGGCTCTATGAGAAGGGCCCGTTCTTTGAGGAAAAGCGTTTGCAGACTGTTGGTAGATAGGTCTGAGCTGAGTCTCTTATCACACTCCTCCCAGGTTTGGAGGGCCGCTGCAGTGTTTGATGCTGTCAGTCAGAGCAGTTACATAAGAACGTGTTCTCCCTCCAACGCGCCGGAGGAAGATTCTACACAGATTACTCCAATCAAAGTGGCTGCTTTTAAAAGCTGCTTGGCCCTGTGGTATTGTGCTAGGTGGGCTCTTCTTTTCAAAGCAGTGGTCTGGCAAAAAATCTCATTCACACAGTTTACTCCTCACCCCAATCGAGGCCGATAGGTCGATACACTTTTGGCATCTGAAGTTCGGCACTTCAGTTTTGCACTGGAGCTACGAGGCTAATGTAAATGAATGTGCAGCATCACAGACACTAGCATTGAAATCAGACTTTAATGACCTGCTAATGTGCTCTTTTTATACTTCACATTCTGTGTAAAACACGACACTCTGTAATGTTGCTGCTACAAACTGCATAATTATATTTTTTGCTGTTCTAAAATTGCACAATCATGTTTATTGCTGTTCTGCATTTTTTGTACATTTTTGCAAATGTAAACTCTGTTCCGCATCTCTGCTGCTAGAGTACCGGTCAAAATACTGTATTTATACTCAATGTAGCCACTGTCAATAGCACTGAACGTTGCATTGTCTTGTCTCATTTAGTTGTATTGTTGCTCTTGTGCTCTTTTTTTCTAGCTCTTTGTCCTGTCTGCACTTGTGGTCTTGTGTTCTGTTCTGCTCTTGTGTTGCTCCATGGTCCAGGAGGAACGCTGTTTCATTTGTTACCATGTACTGTGTGTATATGGTAGAAATGACAATAAAAACCTATTTGACTTGAAATATCTTTGCTTACCTATGACATCTTTAGTCACAAAAATACATTTGTCTTTAAAACTCTGCACTGAAGAGTAGTGTAGTACTGTAGTGTAGTAGTTATGTCGTGTAAAGCTATATCAGGGTGGTCACTATCAGTAGCTATTCAGTGACTACTCGAATAATTAACAGAGAAACTGATTTTTTAAGCAATAGTATAAAGTACACTTCACTGAAAAGTAACTAGCGACAGTTCTCACTTCGTATGATGGCTTTCGGTCAGCTTTACTTAAAACCTCTATAGAAATTTGAAGAATTTATGCCTTGGTCAATTCTTTACTCTGAATGCTACAGTTTCACAGTGAATCCAAACTCTGAATATGACTGGGACAGTCTTTATTAGATGTCTGCTGAGATCCTGCTGGTGTGAGTTTCCTCTCTCTCTTTCTTCTCCTCTTTCTCTTTCATACAAAAGCAGGAGCAGACAACTTCCCCAAGAGAAGAACCTACAGCCTGACAAATGTGGAAACAATACTCATTCAGACTGAACAGATTACTAGGGAGTGATGGTTTGGTATCTGGTATTCATTTCCACATTTAGTATTAGGACCGTTCATCTTTAGGAGACAGCACAACAATAATCACTAAATCTGCAAAAATGCAGTATGTTTAGTAACACAGACATCATACAGAATCACGTGGCTGCACAAGTTACTGCACTCATAATGTAATTTATAAAGGTGAAGTTGGCCTTTTTATCTTCATTTATGCCTCATTTTTTTATCTTCATTTATGTAAACCTTATTTTCCATTCCACCCTAAATGGTGTAACGTTATGTTCTGACTGCTAAACATCAGTTAGAATTCCAGCAAGACTGTGGTGATGAACCTGGAGTGCTGGAACGTCAGCAATGGAATGGAAACATGGCTCTTCATTCGGTAAACCATGAAAATGCCACTGAACTGACCATATGAGATTTAGGTCTTAAACATACCTCTTTATCACCACTGTTATCTAGGTCAGCAAAAATGCAGTCAGACTCATGTGTCTCCCTTTCTTACACAATACCTTACAGTATAATGCAATATTTGTCTCTGCATCTTTGTAAAACCAACAAAACTGGACCTACAAATGAAATTCTGGCACTACAAACTAATAAGTCAACTCATCAAGAAAGCACACTTTAATCAGTTCATTTCTTTGAAGAAGTGAGTAGCCTTCGCATCAATTAAAACTAAACACAAACCAAACATGAAATTAAACTTCAAATTTGAGAGACTTTGGCAACCTGATGTTGATGCTGCAGTAGCGCAACAGGCTCTGACAGCAAGAAGAGGTGAGTCAGATTCACACATGTACAACAGAACTGCTTTTTTCCCCTCACAGACATTAATGTAATCAAATGTGTACATCTGATTTTTTTTTTTTGAAGTGTGTAGGTGTGAGTGGAGATGACAGCAGTGCAGACGGGGAGCTGTTGGGGTGGGACTGAATAATTTAAAGCCTTGGCATACTTCCATACACAAAAAATAAACATAAACAAACAAGACACACACACATGTAGGCACAAGCAGATCAGCGGAGTGCCTTTACACGGGCAAAGCACAAACACACCCTCATATAAAAAAGAAGTTAATTAGAGGGTTGACTAAGCCCCTTTTACAGCGTCTCAGCGGATTCCTGCGCTCGGTTCCAGACGTGCAGCTTCTGCCTCTGCAGCGGCGGAGCACAATTACACATCAAACACAGCTATTGTCCTCACTGCAGCAGGACCGACTCACTCTTCTGTCTGCTTCACTTCTGTTCCTTCACATGCAACCACACAGATCAATAATGAGTTCTACTTCTTTTCTTTACTGGGAACTTTTTTTTTTAAATTGAGGACAAGTGTGTGATGATTTGTCAACACATGTAATCAAGGAAGAGTGATGGTTAGAAAGAGAGGTAGAGCAAGAGAGGGAGACCAGAGGAAGAGACACACACACACACACACACACACACACAGGAGGGAAAGAGGGGGTGTCGTGTCAAAGGGAAAGAGTGAAAGACTCTTAAGTCTGTTATTTCTTGTTTACAGTGTCTCATCCAATCAGTCAGGGCTAATGAAGCAGTGCAACTGGACAAAAGCACAGTACAGCTTCACCTGGGCTGTGTGTGTGTGTGTGTGTGTGTGTGTGTGTGTGTGTGTGTGTGCGTGAGTGTGTGTGTGTGTAAGTGGTAATTGTACACTATGTGAGGTGTCTGGAAACAGCCATTCAATTAAGATCCAAGACAGAATAATACAGGGGGGGTGAGGCTCACCACTGATGAGTATTCAGGAAAAAAGGGAGAGAGGAGGACAGAGAGAGAGAGAGAGAGAGAGAGAGAGAGAGAGAGTGAGAAGGAGAGGGATCATAAGAGTCAGAGATACAGAGAAAGCTAGAGAAAGTCAGAGAGAAAGAGAAAGAAAAAGACAGAAATTCAGAGAAAGGTTTGAAGAGAGAGAGAGAAAGTGAAAGAAACAAATAGATGGAGTCAGAGACCGAGTTAGAGAGAGAGAGAGACAGATATCTCTCTTATTTTGTTTTCTTAATATGCTGACATCCTCCGCATTTTATTTTTACTTTTGTGACGTCCGGACCTCGTCCTTGTGCTGGCTTGCTAAGCACAGCGCCCAAACATAAACAACAAACATTTATTACTGTATTTACCTGCTTATACCAAAGAAAACGACAGTGCAGACCAAAGAAAACGCCTGTGCATGAATTACAGTACAGTCTATACAGGGGTAACATTGGTATTTATATTCTAGCACTGCAGGAGTTCAGTGTAAACAGCGGACGTTCATGCCGTTCAGCTGTCTGATTTGCCTTGCTAACCGCCGCCTCCATACATAAACAACCAGCACGAGGATGAGGTGTGTGGTGGACGAGGCCCGGACGTCACAAAAGCAAAAAAAATATCGGGTTACACGAATTTCCTGGAGTTTCTGCGAACAATTGTTAGTTCAGCTCTTATAAAAAAATCCGTGAATAACTGAATCTGTGACTGCTAAACCGCAAATAACACACATACACGCACACACACACACACACAAACGTGCGCGCACACAGAGCGAGAGTGAGTGTCAGACTGCTGGTTGTGAGGGCATGGTTGGTAAGTAATTAACCTGAACTGATAAAACACAGGTGTGCTAGAACTCTGTTCCTGAAGTGGTACGACCTATAAAACTTGACTGTGGCCTGATTTAATATTAGAAAGAGGGAAAAATAATAGAAAAAAATGAATCACTTACTTCATCTTTCCACTTTCACTTAAAAAAAAAAAGTCCCGTTACAAAGGAGCAGTCTCATTTCCGCTTCTAACTCTAGCCCTTGCTAAGTCCTGCATTTTGATTTGCTGAGCTGAAGAAAAATCTCTCATGAATCAGACATCAGAGGCTAGAGCCACAATGCACAGATTCCCTAAATAGAATAGAATGGCTCATCTGTATATATCGCAAGAAAACACATTCCCACACAGGCTACAGCGGCTATTCTTAAACTGGAACCATACATTCAGCATCTGACTGTGAGGCCAGGGTGCCTTCTCAACCTATGAGGCCAAGTTCAGACACGAAGTGCACTTCTCATTGTCTGTGGAGCAACACTAGCACTGAAACGCACTCACAACGTGCCCATCATTCATTTTCTGCATTCTTTTCAACGCAGGTTGTGCATGTCCTCTGAAATGAACGTGTCCATGAGACATGAGCCAGAAAAGACTGGACAAATCACAACGGTCATTTCTACTATGTCCTCACTATGAAGTGTAATATGGTCTCCTCAACCGTTCATGTTCAACTGTTCATGGTCTGTTTAAATGAAGCGGATCAGATCAGCTCTGATCTGGCCCCTAGTGGATATAGCTTTTAATCCTCCAAACAAAATAGGATACTTGCCTCTGGACCAAGAGGTCATGGATTCGAATCCTACCTTCAGCATACCACCACTGGGTTCCCCCAAGTTGCTCCAGGGAGACTGCCCCCTGTAGTTAGGCAATGGAAGTCGCTTTAGATAAAAGCGTCTGCTAAATGCCATAAATGTAAAAAGGCAGACGAGTGTGTGAACACTGCCGCTCATGCAGCACCTACACACTGGTTAACAGCAAGTATAACGCAGCCCTGGGGGTGGGGAGGGACAATACAATTCAGTTTTCATCTCCTATGGGTTTCATCTCCTGCGATTTTTTGAACAGTGCTTCTGACCACGCTGTTGCTGTGCAAGAATAATGTAGAAATTGTCATTAACTGTGCTAAAGTATAGACAAAAAGATCAGGGATGGGTTCTATTAACTAGCTATTAATTAGCAGATAGAAAAAACAAGCTAAACCAGTCTTACTAAACTAAACCAGCTGCTGGCCTAGTCATAAGGGAGTTGCCACTACAATCAGAATCAAAAAAAAAAAAAAAAGAAGACCATGGGTTTGAATCCCAAGACTGCTAGTGGCACCACTGAAGTTCCCTTGAGCTAGGTACCGTCCCCACACACTGCTCCCTGGCATTGTGTTCCTGGCTGCCCACTGCTTCACTTTTAGAATGGGTTAAATGCAGAGAGGAATTTCACACTGTGGTGTGGTGTTTTCACATGTGACAATAAGGGGCCACTTCACTTTACTTAATTTTGAAATCATAGTTAGGCCCATGTGTCTCTTATTCCTTTGGTCAGCAAAGAAAAAAATGCTATTTGACCACCAGAGACCTTCGGAGGATTTTGTTCCAAACACCTGCCTCCCACTACTGCTAGTCTGAGGGGACTAGAGAAGCCAGTCCTGGGGAGGATTTTAACACTCGGGACCTGAATTACCCAACTCTGTGGTTTGTTGCTAAAGCAGCATAATTGTCACATATTTTGGCAAATAAATGCTAAAAATAAATATTAAACCAAAAATCACTTGTTTCCAAGCTGAGACATGCTGCTGCATATATAATGAGCGTCTGTTGTATTTGGCTACAGACACAGCAGCTTCTGCAGCAGGAAAGATCCAATGTCAATTTAATGTAATGAATGTAAAATCTAAATTATGATGGCGCTAAAAATAATGTTAGGTATGGCAATAAACTTCATTTCCATAAACTCATTTCCACTAATAACAGCTGGCACAGCCTCTCTCTTTGAATCTGATTTGGGGGGAAATGGTGCTAACAAAAGAGAATTGGGCCTCTTAACGGGTGTGATTGGGAGAAACAGATGTAGATAAATGAACGAGCCCCTGCTCGGTCCTGATGAAAAGGAGCTTTTGTCTGTGTGGCCAAATTGCGTAAAAAGCGAGGAAATCGCGTTAAGAAGCATTTCTGACGGGCAGATGGCGAGCTGGAAACAGAAACTTTGCTCGCAGGGAGTCACTCTTTTCTTTGATGTCTCCAAAGCTGGTCGGGTTGAAAACGTATGAATGAGAGGGCATTTAGTAAAGGAAATGAGGTATGAGGAAACATAAAAGCCAGGTATTTCTGACTCCGGCTCTGAGTGGGGGGACACATTAAAGGAACAGATGAGAAAACAACCTAAGCAACACAAACATATATATGTATTTTCTTTTGTGCAGTATTTCCGATGCAACATGTGGGGTGAAATATTACTGTGTGCAATTTGTCTGGTACATTATTACCGTTTTGGTGCATCATTACTGTTTGTCAATGCCTGCTGCTACCAAGCAACTGCGGACACACTAATGTATACCTGTATATATATACATATATACATAGTTTTATATATACACAGTACTGTTCAAAAGTCTTAGGCACCTGGGAAAATTATACTTAAAACCTGTTTACTACTGGACAGTAGTGTTAAGTTAGTGTTAAA
>JBBPCX010046794.1:0-15035 GCA_037974365.1 Hydrocynus forskahlii | reverse complement strand
GCTGTGACACTCATATATTTAACTCAGGTGCTGTCCATTTCTTCTGATCATCCTTGAGATGGTTCTACACCTTCATTGGAATCCAGCTGTGTTTGATTATACTGATTGGACTTGATTAGGAAAGCAACACACTTGTCTATATAAGACCTTACAGCTCACAGTGCATGTCAGAGCAAATAAGAATCATGAGGTCAAAGGAACTGCCTGACGAGTTCAGAGACAGAATTGTGGCAAGGCACGGATCGGGCCAAGGTTCGGGCCAAAAAGTTCTGCTGCACTTAAATGGAAGACGTTTGGGATGAGCAGAACCCTTCCTAGAGCTGGCTGTCTGGCCAAACTGAGCTGTCGGGGGAGAAGAGCCTTGGTGAGAGAGGTAAAGAAGAACCCAGAGATCACTGTGCCTGAGCTCCAGAGGTGCAGTCGGGAGAAAGTTGTAGAAAGTCAACCATCACTGCAGCCCTCCACCAGTCGGGGCTTTATGGCAGAGTGGCCCGACGGAAGCCTCTCCTCAGTGCAAGACACATGAGAGCCCGCATGGAGTTTGCTAAAAAACACCTGAAGGACTCCAAGATGGTGAGAAATAATACGGCCAAGTACAGGGATATCCTGGACGAAAACCTTCCCCAGAGTGCTCAGGACCTCGGACTGGACCGAAGGTTTACCTTCCAACGAGACAATGACCCTAAGCACACAGCTAAAATAACGAAGGCGTGGCTTCACAACAACTCCGTGACTGTTCTTGACTGAGCATCTCTGACTGAGCATCTCTGGAGAGACCTAAAAATGGCTGTCCACCAACGTTTACCATCCAACCTGACAGAACTGGAGAGGATCTGCAAGGAGGAATGGCAGAGGATCCCCAAATCCAGGAGTGAAAAACTTGTTACATCTTTCCCAAAAAGACTCATGGCTGTATTAGATCAAAAGGGTGCTTCTACTAAATACTGAGCAAAGGGTCTGAATACTTAGGACCATGTGATATTTCACTTTTTCTTTTTTAATAAATCTTCAAAAATGTCAACAATTCTGTGTTTTCCTGTCAATATGGGGTGCTGTGTGTACATTAATGAGGGAAAAAATGAACTTTAATGATTTTAGCAAATGGCTGTAATATCAGAGTGAAACAATTAAGGGGGTCTGAATACTTTCTGTACCCACTGTATATGAATGCAACACCTTTACTATGGAAGGACAGGCGGAGGATAAGGGTGAAACATGTTATACATATGTTTAGAAAGTTTTCTGGACCTTTTCCTTGATGTAAATTTTTATCATGTAACCCAACCAAAAAACATGCTTATGTTACTAATCGCTTTGCAAACAAAGCTCCATTTCTAAATAACTGCAAGAGCGAGATTTTGACAGGTTAACCTAAAACAGAGCCACATTATAGCTGGTAATCTTTTCCGAAACAGTTTTTTAAAAAACAAGTGCATTTTGCTATGTGTAACCCGAGAACAATTGTCACGTATGGTGTGAACCCGTCCATGGAGGAGGCGCAGGCACGGATTTCCATTCTTTCTCAAAAGGCTTTTATTTAACAAAAGCAAAGCAAAAGATGGCACAAGGGCCAATACTCTATCAAGACCCAACACAAAGAACAGGTACGCACAAGGACACTGTGAATGTGGACTGACAAACAGAACTAAAACAGAAGGATTTTTATACATATCCTGCACAAACCAAAAACCAATCCAAACCCTTCACCATCATTACCAAATCCCCAGCTGGCTGTGAACCCTTATAAATCAGTCGATCTAGGTCCTATACCATGGAACAGGATTAAGAGAAAGTCTGGCTTATTTCAAGGTAAAGTTAGGGAAAGTTAGGGCCAGACTTTCCCTTCATCCTGTTTCATGGAACGGGACCCGGGGAAACATCCTCACACCTGTGTATCGTCACAAGAGTCCCCTTTTCTCAGGTGATGGCGGCCTCTAGCGGCCTCCAACCATGACAAAGACTGATTCTGATTAGATTCATAAAATCAGTTCAAGCAAAAGGTGACAGATGTGCAGCATGAAAAAATCACAATTATGTAAATGGTTTTTTTTTGGCTTAATTAACAATCCGGTTATGGTTAATGTGGCAATATGTTCTTTGTCTATAAAAACCACTGGAGAACCTGTTTATGAGGACCACGGCACTCTGTTGGTCTTGAAGCGCCTTGAACGGCTGGTCAGAGATCACATCTGCTCCTCCCTCCCTGACACGCTGGACCCTCTTCAGTTTGCCTATCGAACGAACAGAGCCACAGAGGATGCCATCGCCTTCACAATGCACACTGCTCTCACTCACCTGGAAAAGGGGAATACATATGCAAGGATGCTCTTCGTCGATTACAGCTCGGCATTCAACACGATCATCCCCTCAAAACGTGCCTCGAAGCTCGCTGACCTTGGGTCGGGACCATCCATCTGCAGATGGATTCTCGACTTCCTCACAAACCGGCCCCAGGCGGTGAGAGCTGGAAAGCACACTTCCTCATCACTCTTCTTAAACACAGGAACGCCGCAGGGATGAGAGCTCAGCCCCTCCTGCACTTCCTGTTCACACACCACTGTGTTGCTAAACACGGGTCCAACATCAAGTCTGCGGATGACACAACCATCATAGGCCCTATCACGGACAACGATGAGACGGGACAGAGAGGAGGTGATGGCACTGTACAACTGGTGTCTGGAAAATAACCTGTCTCTCAACGTCAGCAAAACAAGAGAAATGATAGTGGACAAGCGGAAATGACCAGTCGGGGAACGCCAGCCCATCCACATCAACAGTGTCGAGGTCGAGAGGGTCAGAACTTCAGATTCCTGGACCCTTCACACAGACACGCTCGCCAGCGACTCTACTTCCTGAGGAGGCTGAGGAAGTTTGGCATGAACGCCAGCATCACCTCAGATTTCTGCTGACAGGCTGCATTACAGTTTGGGTTGGGAGTCGCTCTGCCAGCAGCCGGAAATCACTACAGAGAGTGGTGAAGGCAGCAGAGCGCATCACAGGCGTGAGTCTTCCTGCCATTCAGGACATTTACCTCCAGCGGTGCCTCCGCAAAGCACAGAGCATCAGGGACCACAGCCACCCAGCACGCCGGCGGTTCTCCCTGTTACCGTCTGGCAGAAGAGACTACAGGACTAAAAAATAACTTTTACCATCAAGCCATTCGTCAGCTTAACTACAACACTTGAACACACACACACTTCACTGGATGCACACACAAACTATCCGATACAAAACGGACTCAGATACACTTTGCACTGTTGCACTCCATTTTTATCATTATAAAAAAATAAAACTCTTACTCTGTGCAAAACTGTTACTTTACTGTACACTTTATCTCAAGTGCAATAATGATGTCTCCCCTATATGTATGTATGTGTATGTACATATATGTACATATATACACATATCCACATACATACACACACACACACATGTGTATGGATACATATGCATGTGTGTATATATATATTCTCTTTTTGGAAATTGTAATTTATAGTGCTTAAGATTTTGTATATTTTTTTATACATTTTTTACTCTTTAACTTCATATTTTTATTTTTACTATATTGCTGAGTGACTTATCTTCTCGTCAATCACATTTCATTGCAGTGTTGTCCCTGTGCTAACCTGTATATGGCAAATAAAGCTGAAACTTGAACTTGAAAGCGTGCTCCTTGCTTCCTGTTTTGTCTGCAGTCTCAGCGTTTCTTTAATTTTCTCTGTCAGAACTTACAGAGTCAGTTCCATTATTAGATCTGATTCGGTAAATTTGTCCACCCATAACTACTGGTACTGAGGCAAGAGTCTGTGTTGAGCGTGCAACAACAGGTCAAACAGGTGAATGTGACACTGTGTCCTTTAACTACAGCGTTTCTTTTAACTTATTTGATTTGAAGTTTTCCATTGCAGCATGTGAGAATGGATGGACATCGTCAGCATTTTTCACCTGAGCTTTGATGCTGGTGTAAGCATGAGATGCATTTTCTAATAACAGCTCTGGCCCATTCCGCTTTCCTTCTGTCACCTGTTCCTGACCTGTGCCACTGAAAACTGTGGCCACTGCTCCAAAAATGTCCAACGAAACTGCATCATGTTGCAGTATATGGCATCAGCAGTGTTTTAAATGATTTACAGCAATGTAAATGCATATCAACCAAACTACCAATCATATCTGAACAGTCTTGGCCACTGTGTGTCTCAGCCTTTTCTGGAGCCTTCACCGTAAAACATGGATAGATGAATGTGTGACACTGCATCAAAAACTAAAATATGTTACAGGGAGACTTAGGTGAGCCAGCAGAGCAGATGTGAGCTTTAGAAGATGGGACCTTTCATCCTCGATGGCCATATTGTTGCATCCTGAGTAGACGTTTGCTGTTTCTCTCCAGCCCCGGCAGATTGTGTGAGTAGAATGGAGGGAAATGGAGTGGTGTGGTTGTAACCAGATCAAATTATATTATTTTATGGTTCAAGCAAATCATACACCACGCCTTCATATCATATTCCAGAGCAACAGGATGTCAAAAATAAACTACCGTCATTGTCTGGGCATTTGAGGGTCAAACCTGAGAATACTGGACACTGAGTGAGTTTTCTCTCATTTCTGAGCAGTGGTAGAGTTAACTTTAGAATTATGGCTTTAGAAGCATTTCAGTTTTAAGGCTGTGAAATAATGGACACACACACACACACAGAATCGAGCTAATTTAAAAAAAGATATTTATTCAGACTTGTGCACCCAACAAAGTTAAAACAGACCGAGATACATCCCTGATCTGTCTCTCCACTAAAGGGTTCAAGAGCAAGACTCCCAAAGATCTAGATTTTGACACAGGTTAATATACTCGAGAGTGATGACTCAAAGAATTATATGAAACTCTCAAGGGACCGGCGTAGCCCATCACTTCCTCACCCTGATTATCCTCCGCTACAAAGACAACACTTCCATTTTATTTCCAGTGATCAAATATGGACCTCCGATCGGTTAAGTAAAGTGGCCCATTATAGTCACACGCAACAGCACAGCACAGGGTGCGAATAATGTGAAGTTCTTTCTCAGCATTTAACCCCTTCACCAAATAAAGCAGTGGGCTGCCCCAATTAGGGGCACCCGGGGAGCAGTGCATAAGGATGGTACCTTGCTCGAAGGTACCTGAGTGGTGTCACTAGCTGTGAAGGGATTCAAACCCACAGCCTTTTGAACCTTCATGAATCCCTCAAAGATATTGTTTCGGCCCAGCTGTAAAAATATTTTGTGCCTATTCACGGTGCCTCCTGTGTAAATTTCTCCAAACATGCAGGCTTATCTAGGCCTTCTGGCCAACATACCGTCACGGAACAGCATTAATTTGTTCAGATAACATAAGTTCAGTGAAATGAACATAAGTAGCATAAGTTCAGAGAAACGAGAAGAATTCTCCGCAGCACCTATGGTATGCGGAAATGATCAATAATACAATGAGTGTAGAAACGAGGTAGATGTATCGAATAAAGCGGCTTGAGGAGTTCAAGCCAAAATACTTTTAAAAATGAAAAATTCAATCGTAGATAATCTGTAGTTTTTTATTTTACTGAATCTTGTTAAAACAAGCGAATCCCTCAAAACTAAGACGTGATATTACTGTTAAAACTTCACTGCTTCTTTTGGCCTTGTGCAGTTTATATGTTTTTTCTTAACTGTTTTGAATTCTACCCTTTACTCTTGCACACAATACAACAAAGTTGTTTCTTTCCAGCTTCTGTGGTTTCTTTAGGACAAACTAATGCACTTTGAAGTCGCAAACTAACTGACTACAATGTCACAAAAAAGCCATTTAGAAACAAATTTTTGGAAAAGGCTCACAGCCCATTGCACTGACCTTACTTCATGGAGGAATCTAAATGATGTATTTATAATTACAATAATGTTGGTAATAAAGTTGGGTGTACAACAGTCAGTTTGCCAGATAAGGAGACAATGAAAATGGTTTCTCAGTAAAATCTGTTACAGGTTATGAAAATGCTTTTAAATCTGTGTAAGCATGTATATTTTTCTCTGCTAGCTTTCTACTGCTTCATATGTGATTACATGAGACATATCACAATGGTTAAGACTATGGCAGCCAGGTTCAGGCCTGGATATTTCTAGACTGTATAGTGTACATTTTATACTGTACTGCTGATATAGTATTTTATTCTATTCTATTGTTTCCTTAATTTTTACTGCTCTTAACTTTGTACTGTCCACATTCTGCCATGAAAAAAAGCAAATTTCCCACTTGTGGGACTAATAAAGGTTTATCTTATCCTATCTTAAAATTGCTGGGGCTGTGGAACGTGGGACAAACTTTGTCGCATCTAACTCACTGACTTACATTTGTGCGTTACAAGCTCCAGTAGGATAGTGGATGACACTAAATAATGTTAATTATTGACATTATTAACAATGTCAACGTTTTCAAAGTTCATAGCAGTCCCACCATTTCATCCTTATGCAGAGTGAAAGAAATGATTTCTCGGATGGTTCTTAAAAAGCAGCTCTTGATTTGAACATCAGGAAAGTATTGCTTTGGAGACCAGTACTGAAAGTAATACTTTATGTAAAAAAGCTGTAATGAATGAAATACCAGTTTGTTTTATGTACACAAACTAAGTGAGTGCTGAATGCTCATTTGTTAACCATTTTTGGTTAAAATATTCCACGAATCTCATTCTCTCCACTAGCTGTCTTCTGTTTCATTGCCCATATAGTTACAACGGCTATGACACATGCCACAGTAGAAATCACAGTAACTGAGACCACTACACCTGTCTTGCTATGTCTTGGCTTTGAAATTTCCAGGGGTTTGGGACTTGGCACAAGCTTTGTCACTCGGGCAATGTTAGATACCTCCGACTTCATCGCCTCCTTGTCCTCGGACTGAACAGCTAAATACAGTGTGGTACCATCTTCAAATGTGATTTCAGGCCGGAAGGAATGATATTCAGCTGAGCCTGCCTCTTGTGGCTGGAGTGTGGATGTGTTTACTGGATTAGCATCGCCGAAGTTGTTTAGAAGCATGGTCAGATTTTCACTCCATCTAATATCATATGATTTGGCTGAAAAAGAAGAGAAGGAAAAAAGTCCAAGAGATGCTGTTCACACAAAGTATATATTCAGATATTCAGAGGAGGCAAAAGTTGGAGTATAGATACTTGTGTTACACAGTTGATGTATTGTTTTATTGTCTTTTTATTTGTGTTTATTTGTGTGTCTAAGCACCATCCAATGACGCTGAAATCCGTGCTGATGCCTGGATGGCATGGTTGAAATGAACTAATAAAGCCACTCAAATGACTTGAAACTAAGTCTGTTTTGAAAATGTAAGGAGTAAAAAGTATTGATATTCATGTGAAAAATATATGAGGTAGAAGTAAAAAATTGGCAGAAAAATAGATTGTCAAGTAAAGTAAAAATACGCAAAAAGTGGACACTAATGAGGTATTCGTATTTGCTTGCTTTGGGCAGTTCAGCTGATCAAGAGCTTGCTAATTAGCTGATGAGTTTTTGTGTTTAATGAAAAATTAAACCCTGCAGAGCTGTGAATCAGAGAGCCCTTTCTAGTTCATACTAGTTTGTCTTGGTGCCTAAGGTTTTTGGTCACTGACCCGTGTACAAAAGATTATCCAGGTACATTAAATACATTGCAGTAATCATTTTGACATCAACATTGGCCTATATCTTTCCGTTCACTCACTCTGTCGTGAAGTATCAAGTACGAACATGAAAAGTACAAATATTGAACGATATTTACCCATTCCGTGATCGAAGTCCTCTCCTGGAGCGGTCCAGTTGAGAAGCTGAGTGTCCTCCTGGATTTCAGCACTCAGATCTGTGATCTTGTTGGGAGGGAAGTTTGGTGGGGTCGCTCCCGGGGGTATGATCACCTCAAAGCTCTCTCCTATGGTCGTTCTGGTGAAGCTGCCCACATCTACTGGTCGAACATTCACTGGGGGCTTTGGAGGGTTAAGTTCGACTTCACCTGAAAAGAAAAGTGAAATCTTCTAGATTACTAGGCCCTGTCTATGAAAATAGATAGGAATATGAATTTTCAGCTCCAGTGATGCCACAACTAACCAGGCTCCTGTTCATCGCAATTAATGCAAACAGAGGCAGGCATTAAGTGTTTGAATGATGAGGTGTGGCTAGTAGTGGGGCAAGGACAGATAAACTTTATAGCAACACTTCAAGGGGACACTTGTGCAAGCCTCATGGATGCTGTGAGGAGAGGTGTAAAAGTAACATTTCAGTAACATCTCAAGTAAAAAATGGTAAAACCCTTCAATTTAATGTCTTAAATGTTACTCAAAAACAATGGGCAACCTATTTACTGTAATGAAAAATTGTAGTACGTACCATTCACAATATATCCTGGGACATAAAGAGCACCACTGGATCTGCTGGGCGAGGCCTCGGCCCCTCCCCCCGATGTTTCACCTGTACTTTCAGACTGTGTCTTCCAGACTTTAATTTGATAAAATATTTAGAATAGATGCCATCACCTTTTAAAATATCAGCCGCTGTAAAAGATCAGCGTATCAATAGATCAGTGGTATATCAAAAGATCAATATATAGACAATTAAAAGCAAATGCTTATTACGTAAAAAATGAATAAGTAAATAAACAAACGAATAAATAAAATCGGCCAATGATGTAAGGAAAGTTTAATTTGTTGAAATAAGTAAAACAAACATAATATCTAGACCAGAAAAAAATTGGCTTTAAATTAATTTTGTTTTTTATTAAGTTTTGCAGTGTATGCTAGATATCTTAGCAAATTTTCTTTTTTCTTTTTTTAATTCACTAAATAATACAAGATTTTTACTTCCCCAATTTGGCAGATTTTTGCTTCATTTTGTTTTTGCAGTGCATAATTAAATAATGAATGAAACCTGTAAAGTATGCATGCAGATAGAATTCAAGAGTAGTACCTGCTCCATTATCCAGGAGGTATAAGTTTTCTGAATGGCCAGTGTCTGACTGCAGTGTAGCCATGACCTCGGTCCCCAGCACAGGATTGTAATTCTGACTGACCTCAGCATAAACTACCATGGGTTTACTGCCATCACTGCTTCGCTGATTCATTTGGGCCTTAACCGTGACTGGAGGAACATCATCACGGGCTGCCTGACTGGTTACCGTTAAAGACATCGTCTGAACGGTTGCTTCTTTATTGAGGAAGCTGTATTTCCAGTCTCCAGGCTGCCATACATAAGAAGAAGCAGGAAGAATTTACACACTCAAGAAGAGCCATAGAGTTAGTGCATATGCATATTTACAACACTGTGCTTTATCATCATTCATTCATTCATTCATATATCATATTATTAGTAAAAAAAAATAACTAAAGGTTTATTCTCTACGAATGCTGTCATACCTCTGCAGTTCCAGGAATACTTAAAGTTAATGTGTTCGTAGCTGCGGAATCAGTGACGTGTGCCTGATTATACACTGAACCACTTGGTGCCTTTATGAATACGACGGGTGTACTTTTCTCATAGATTATTGTAAAGGTTGTGCTTTTTCCTACTGTGGAGTCAAAGGGAATAGTTCCATTGAACCAGTCAGCAGTGACACATCCAGTGCTCACAAGCTGAAAAGAGAAGAGAATCAGTGAAATACGCATGCTGGCTCACAGTGACGATCATTCGGTTTACTGCATGCAGCTCACCTGAATTATCTCTTTGGCTGAATTTCCATCTGCCATTGTAAATGAAGAAAAGGCATCCACAAGTTGATTGGAAAGCAAACTCTCATTAGCTGTGATGAACTTTCCACCTAATTAAATAAAGAAAAGGAAATTTCAGATCCAGTACCAAATCGAGTCATGTTGCTATTCAGCTATATGTCATTTATGTGAAAGGAGTGTAAAAAGCTTAAACACAAATTATATTTTATGGAGACATTAAAACTTTACCGACCTGATGATCTCTGATGATCCTACCTGTTTGGTCCGCAACACTTTTCAACACTTTTGAAGCTTGTCGACCAAATGCTATGGTGTTAATAATTGCACCACTATCTATAGCTGACTGCAAACAATTCTCCACATCATCTGTTGCTTCACCATCTGTCAGAAAAATCATATAATCTCCTACTGCACTTTGGTCATCTTGCCGAAGCACCTGCATTAAAAAGAGAGTTTTCAGGACTGGGATGAATGTTAAACTAAACTCTCTGAATTCTAAATTGAAATCTTACCTCAAAGCCTTTTTCCAGTCCTGTACACATATTTGTTGTTCCTGATGCTAATGTGGTCAGATTTTTTATTAAAGCATCTCTTGAACCTTGGCCCTCAATTTTAGTCAATGGACTCACAATATCTGCACTGGTGCTAAAACTGACGATGCCCACATGTGCTCCCTCCTCCACAATCTTGCTTAGGAACATCGTAGCAGCTTGCCGGAGCCGAAGGATTCTGTTGCCCTTTCAACAAAAAAGATTTGCCTTAATCAAGTCAAGCAGTCAAGTAGAGTTTTTACTGTCATTTCTACCATATACACACAGTACATAGTAAAACCAAAACAATGTTCCTCCAGGACCATGGTTCAACAGAAGAGCAGAACAGAACAGAACAGAACACAAGTGCAAACAGGACAGAACACAAGTGCAAACAGGACAGAACACAAGAGCAACAATACAACTAATCAAGACAAGACAATGTTCAGTGCAACTGACAATGGCTACATTGAGGATAAACACAGCATTTTGATCGGTACTAGCAGAAGAGATGTGCAAAGATGTAGAACAGTGTTTACATGTTACAGGCTAGCATGGTTGGCTCCCTGAACATGTCCCAGTCAGTGTGCTCAAAACAGTCCTGAAGAGCAGAGATGGCTCCTGGGGGCCAGATCTTTTTTTGCTTTTGGATGGGCTTGGCACATCTGATACGAGGTCTGTAGGCTGGGATGATGGACACGTGATGTCACAGCCCTTGTTGGAAAGTCCACATACTGCTGGAATTTAGGGAGAACTGTCTTGAGATTTGCGTGATTGAAATCTCCAGCGATAATAAACAGTCTGTCAGAGTGTGAGCTTTGGAACTGGCTGATGGCTCCATACAGTTCTGGTAGCACGACTATGAGCATGGTGGTGAATTCCCTCGGTAAATGAAATTGCCTACATCTAACAGTCATAAACTCCAGCAGTGGTGAGCAATAGCTCGAGATCAGCACAGTGTTCGCGCAACAGTCAGTGTTAATGTAAACACAAAGCCCTCCCCTTCAAGCTTTGTGGCTAAGAGTAGCACCACGGTCACTTCGGTACATTAGCATGTTGCTAATAGCGCTGAGCCATGTCTCCATAAAAACATTAGCACACTGGTCTCTGAACAGCGCTGAGTGGTTTGCTGGAGCTGGATGTAGTCTAGTTTATTGTCCAGGGAGTGAACATTGCCAAGGAAAATGGATGGGATTGCTGGCCGGCTAGCGTTAGCTTTTAGCCTAGCATGGACCCCCGCTCACTTGCCGTGCTTCCTCTTCCGTCGTCTGAGGGCCCCGTCCTCATAGTAAGCCGAGATTCAGCAGCAGCTTGTCTTCGCAGTAAGCTACATGCTCTTTTCTTATTTGGAGCAGAGTCTGGTGGTCATAGATATGCTTACCAGCTGTCTGCATGCGCATGTTGCCGAACTTTTGGTGTGGAGACTGGAGAAAAACATAGTTTTGCACCAAAGTGTTGGACCTGGAGAGGCCGCTGTGAGCTAAGCGCATCACCATCTTGAAATCTCTATACCCTATGATTTATATTAACATAATTTACATGCTCTAATAACAAAGCAGTGTGACATCACTGGCTCGTAGCCACTAGAGGCCGCCCTTTCCTGTGATATGTGAGACTTTTGACAACTGTCTATGGACACCAGGTTTTAGTTTGACATTTATTAGTCACAGCTGACTGGTGTTTTTGGCTAAATGTTTATCACTTGCTATTGGTTCTTGTGTGTAGAGTATTTGTTCAGTTTGTGTTGAACCCTGTTTTCGGTCCATAGACTTTCTGTTTCAGACTTTCGGCTCGAGTTTACACTTGTCCTGTCTCCTGAGTTTGGTTTTGTTTGTGCTTTGGCTCTCGCGCCACTTTGTGTTCTTTAATAAAGCAAAATAACTATGGAAACCCACATCTACGCCTCCCTCGCTGCCTGGAGACAGGGACCCATGACAAGCAGTCTCTGTATTTTTCTTTTCTTATATCCATTCTATTTCACAGTTGTTATTAAACACTTTGTGGGTGTAAAAGCTCTCAAATCAGAAATATATAGGTCCCTATGCCTTAAAAATGTTCTACCTCGTCTGTTTAACCTCCAAAAACAGAAAAATAAAATGAGAAATGTGTGTTTCCTGCAGTTTCAAACTATTCCATAAATGTAATTATTATCCGTAAAATGTTACATGTACAAGTAACCAGGCTGGGAGGCGTAACTTTAAATATATTGCAGTAAAGGAAATGAATGGGAAACAAACTGTGAAATCTGCAATTGCCCGATTAGGAGACTGAATCTTTGTGTAGGTGCTTTGACTCCTGTTGTTTTTAGAATGTCCCTAAAGTAAATCTGATTATGAATAACACTTTACTCCCCCCATTGAAAAGTATGGAGTGTCACCACAGCAACGGACATTTTGACAGTTTTCTGTTCTGATCAATTTGAAATTTTGATAAGTTTAAAAGATTTTTAAGATTGAAATCAAAAATGGCATGGATTTTGATTCATTCAATTGGTCAACAAATGCTGCATTTCTACATATCAGATGTGAATCAGATCTCAGTACTATATCTGACAGTAGCTCAGATTGGAATTATGCCTGTCACGTTCAATACATTCTTTCCTTTCCTGATCATTTAACCACGCACATTCCTGCAGCGGTGAATGTAGCCATTGAAAAAGAGGAAACTGGCATGGGTCCACACCAGCAGGATCTAGTGATTATGCCGTAATACTCTTGTTTTTATGTAATACACTGCGCCCCTCGACTCTCCCTGCTGTCATCTGGCAATCTGTTACTTCCCATGTCTTCATACAACTGGAACAATGAATTTTTCATTCATTCATCTGAAGGCACATGTCACTGGGTATGTTGCATCATAACATACCTTCATGCTTCCAGAGACATCAAGGATAAGGCAGACGACCCGATGTTGCCTCTGGATCACCTTAAATGTTGGGGGCGGTGGTGGGGATTGCAAAGGTGTTAACGTACGAAGGACGTCCTTGTCTACAGAATCTTGAAAAATCACTGTACGTGTAGCTTTACGATCACATTGCTTGTTCTGCTCGTTTGGGGCTTCAAAATTGTGTTCCTCTTTATGACAAAATGCTGTCACCTGCAGAAATAGTGACCATGTTAGACTGTGCTGCTGATGACCGTCAAGAAATAATGACTCAAAGCTGCTCCTGGAATATCTAATGGCTACAACATGCTTCTTGTTAAGTATTATAGGCATTGTGACAGTAGAGAATATAAGATGTTTTAGATATTGTGCATGAACTATTTTTTTAGTTTTGACTTACAGAGTCAAGACTTGGCATGTACATCACTGAGGAACTTGTTTGTTGCTCTTTGTCTGGAAGGAACTTACATCCCTTAGTTGGGAGGCCAGTTTCATCAAAACGGCAAGGCAGATATTTTTCGTTGATCACCTCATATAATCGGCCGGATATCTCCCCAGTACATCTGAGGTGAACAAAAGAAGAATTTGCATAAATATGCAAAAATGATATAATGCAAGTTTGTGATTAGGAAATGTGAGAAATTCTAACTTGTTGATCTGACCTTGTTGGTTGGACCTCCTTGTTAAAACCTCCACGGTAGAATGGCTGTTTCTCATTATATTCATCAAACACCCCCCATCTGAGGTGAGCCCATTCATGGACAAAAACCTTTCCTGAAAATAAAACGTGTTCTGTCATATTCTCAGAGCAGCAAAGATCTTGTAATTGAATTCTTGTAAATGTTTGCAAACCCTGTTGCATCTTGATTTTGATACGTACAGTTTGGATCCCATTTCTTTTCCATATTGTTTGAATTGTATTTGTTACACTTTTTTCAGAAAATGACCATGAAAACTGGCTTATACCTCACCTCTACGGCCATATGCATTAACAAGAGTGTCATTTAAGAGGAAGTTTGGGGTGAAGTGAATGTGTTCGCCCTCTTCTCCACATCCTTTCATCTGTTTAGTGTATGGGTCATCCTTAAATGCTGGGTTTGGCTTATCAATGATTACATTGGCCTATAAATGGAATGCATAACATACTTCTAAATTATTCTCACAAACAGGAGTAATAAGGAACACAGTGCTTTTCTAAAATAAATGTTATCCCCAAAATATCTTCATTAAAAAAAAAAATTGGTACCTTATCATAGGTTTCCCTTTTTGCTCTGTCATAATTTCCTTTCCAGTTTGGTGGTACTAGGATCTTCACTTCCTTGAAGAACACCAAGTTGTCTAAAGCTTGATGCAAATATTCTGATCCAGTAGTAATCATTTTCTGACAGTTGAAAAAATAATAAAAAACGTGAGTAATCAGTAAAGTAACAGCAAAAACTCTTTTTTCCTTTTTTGTTTACTTGTTTGTTTATAATTGGATTGGCATTCCATTGCTGTGATATTGCCTACGTTCATGAAGCAGACAGAACTTCAGGTGCCCCACAAACTCTAGTCCCATAAGTTGAGTCTCATCTAAAACCCCCCACACATGTATCACATTTATTATACATTCCAATTAAGAGGGCTCATATACAGTATGAAGGCAAAAGAGACTCACACACACTCACACACACGCACACGCCAAATCACACGCACACACACTCACGCGCACACACTCACACACACTCACACATTTTCACACACACTCACACACTCTCACACACTCTCACACACACTCACACACATTCACACACACTCACAAACACACTCACACACACAGACACACTCACAAACACACTCACACACACACACACACACTCACACACACACTCACACACACACCCACACACACACACCCACACACACACACCCACAC
>JBBPCX010046783.1:0-15037 GCA_037974365.1 Hydrocynus forskahlii | reverse complement strand
AGAGAGAGAGAGAGAGAGAGAGAGAGAGAGAGAGAGAGAGAGAGAGAGAGAGAGAGATATAGAGAGAGAGAGAGAGATACAGAGAGAGAGAGAGAGACAGAGACATAGAGTGAGATACAGAGAGAGAGAGAGAGAGAGACAGACAGACAGACAGACAGACAGACAGAGAGAGAGAGAGAGAGAGACACAGAGAGAGAGAGAGAGAGAGAGATACAGAGAGAGAGAGAGACAGAGACATAGAGTGAGATACAGAGAGAGAGAGAGAGAGAGAGAGAGAGAGACAGACAGACAGACAGAGAGAGACAGAGAGAGAGAGAGAGAGATACAGAGAGAGAGATACAGAGATACAGAGAGAGAGAGAGACAGAGCGAAAAAGAGGGAGAGAGAGATACAGAGAGAGACAGGGAGAGAGATACAGATATAAAGAGAGAGAGAGGGATAGTGAGATACAGAGAGAGAAAGAGAGGGGGAGAGAGAGTGATAGAGGGAGAAACAGAGATAGACAGAAAGAGTGAGACAGAAACAGAGAGAAACAGAGAGAAAGAGAGAGAGAGAGAGAGAGAGAGAGACAGACAGAGAGAGAGACAAATAAATGCATAGAGAGAGAAAGAGAGAGAGACAGAGACAGGGAGAGAGATACAGAGTGTGAGAGAGGACAGTCTGAAGGACCACCGGCTAGGCCAATTTTATAAAAAGTTCACTCAACCCGTTCTATTTTTGTAAATTACTTATAATCCACTGAATAATTGTCTTTTCTATTTTTCCATCATAATATCCTATTTACAGAGTGAAGTAGCGCAGCCTAAACCCCACACACAACCACTGTCATCAGTCTTGCTGGGTCTGAGAGTCCCATTGCTGGGGTGAATGGAAAAATATTAACAGTATAAATGGCATAGTTGAAAGCACATGGGGGAAAATGACCTCCTTATGCAAACGTCCCATGAAAAATAATTTCATTTTATCCAGGTCAGTGACTGACAGAGGTTTGGGCACTTTAGGTACTGTGAGACAGTGAGGTAATTGTACTTTGCAGCACGAAATGCAGGTCATCAGGATTGTGAGTCATGGCATCATACTTGGCTGGGACTTCCTTCAGCAACACCATGCTGTCTTGGACGAGGGCTGTGCTGCCTTTATGATCAGAACCAGTCTCCACTAAGCAAGACCCAGCTGTCCCCAGTAAACTGTGTAACTCAGATCACAATTCCTCCAACTGTGAAATGCACTGTTTATCCTCACCGGCACCAATTTAAATTATTTTATTGCAGTTTTAAGGGTTGACTCAGGGGCACATTGCACTACATGTTGTACTTGTTTAACTATGCATGTGGCAAATAAAGAATCTTGAATATTGTGTTAATTCAGGCATCCTGACTGGTTTCTGTGGTTTTCTTGAGCCTTGCCAGTAAGGTAGAAATGGTATTGCTGTAGCTCTGACTGAACACGGACTGAATCCAACACACAGTTTTGTGGGGCTGCACCCAAGTACGCGAGGTCAGCTGTCTCCAATGTCAGAAGATAAAATACCCAGGGATTCAGCTTCTGTATGTAATGTGGCCTCCTATTCAATTACAACCCTGCCTTTTGATGCTCAGTGTGGAAATCTCTTGGAAAAACATCAATCAGAAGGAACTGAATGCTTTGCTCTTCTCTGACAGTGATGTGCTCAGCAAGAGCCCCAATCAGAAAGCGTGCTTATCGCACTTCCCCACAAATGCATGGGCTGATTCAGTCACAACTGAACAAGGTGTTGGTAAAAGTTAGCTATAGTCCATGGGCTGCATCCGCATCTGTTGTTATGGTTAATGGCACTTTTGCATCCATTACAGAGGCCTGAAGTTATGATTGGATGGATGCTTTGAGCAGTTTGACTGTATTGAGCACAATGCATCTGTCGTCGGGGTACAGGCAAGTGCAACACTAATAGGGTGACTTCTCTCTATCCATCAGTCCATCAATCAATCCATCCATCCATCCATCCATCCATCATCTTTAACTGTTAATCCTTTACCAGGGTCAGGGGGGTCCTGTTACAGCTTCAAATGGCCAATCCCGGACAGGTTGCCAGGCCAGCACAGATTGCTTTGCTGGGCTTGGCCGTACGGCTGCCGGCCCTGGAGAAACGCATTCAGACTTAGAAGTCCCACAAATTCAGGTGGGTGGTACATCCAGGCCCTCAGCCCTACTCGCGTAACCGCCTCGACACGGCTGCTCCCTCAGGTGGACCCTCCAATTTCTCTTTCAAGTTAATAAACTTTCATGACTGCCAATAAGACACTGCTAAAACTGAACTGAGAGAGGAACCCAGAGTGAGTGGATGAAATAGAGAGAGATGGCTTCAGGCGTTCTTACAAGCTGATGTCTGGCGCAGTCTCTCCTTCACTTCTTAACTCCACTGACAGCGGCCATTATCTTCAAAGCCTGCAGCCCTCGGTGACTATAAACAACCAGCGCTTCTTAAGTCAGTCCCGATTTTTACATTCATCATCAAAACGACCCGTCCATCAAAGGACACATCTGCTCAACGTGCCCATAACATGAGCGGAGGAGGTGAAGGACGAAAGTGCGCCGAACGGGACAAACACAGCATCATTAACACCTAACAATAGAACGGTGCTTTATGAATACTGCATAAACCGTTTCACGGGTACGAGAGAATTCCATGTGATCTACCGCCCCTCAGTGGAAACAAAGCCTTTTCTTTCAGTGCAGCTTCATTTGCATGACCACAAAATGCAGGTCAGTGGGAGTGCGTGTCCTGTTGAATATCAAACACGGCCAGCAGAAAGGGACGAATGCAATCGCAACTCTCATCTCTGGAATAACACAAGTCTCCCACACCGTATTCAGCATGAGCAGTTTCCCCTGTTTTCAAGTCCCTTCAGTCTTGAGTCTCTGTGACTTGAATCTCTTTTCTGTGACCTTGTGCTGCTAAAAGCTTTGGGATACAGACATTGCAGTAATGTTCGTTTTATTCAGTTAATGTATTTGAGGCTGGTGATTCCTATTTAAATGTTTTTTCAAGTCTTGAGCTCAAGTCAAGTCACGACTCAAGTATCACTCTAGTGATGACTCGAGTCACCATCTATGTGCCGTGGAATCCCTGTTTACTTGCTTGTTTTCGTACTGATTTAATATACTGGAAGTCACATCAAGGGCTGCCAACTCACTAAGGGGTGTCTGCAGAGTGACAAATCCTTTTTGTGATGCTCAAACTCAACACAGCGCACTTGTGTGTGACAGACTGATTACTGTAACATGCTCTAGTCTTCATAGTCTTGCCATTTCCCCACGACTATCTCGAAGGAACAGTTAAGCAAAAAAAGTACAATTACAGTTTTGCACTTACCCCAGAAGTAGTCGATCAACCAAGACACGTTTTTTCCAAATACTAGAAGTTGCCCAACTTGTTTTCATGAAAACACACCACCAAAACGTCTCTCAACCCATTCAAACTACATCCAGCTCTTCAGGTAGATCAGACTTGAGGATGTCGTATAGGAACAGTATGACTGTGAGTAATAATAATGAACAAAGCTTCACTGCTGTAAGCAACTGTTTTGCCCAAAGTCATTATAAGGACAATCTTGGCTCAGATAGCTGAGTTTTAACAGAGACATGCAGAGGGGGCTTTAGATGCCCCTTGAGTCATGGTTCTCTTTTTGGCAAGGCTACAAAAACAGTTTGGTTTTGTTTCTCTCCCCTGACAAAGTTATTGCATAACCTATCCATTCTGGTCGACAAAATAATTCAATCCCGCTCCCCCACACCGGTCAATCACATGCCCCCACACTTCCCCTCACTCAGCTTTCGACTGAGCACCTTCCCCTCTAAAGGTCTCTGCACAGCCTTGTTTTTATGATGGCTGTTGTCACAAAAACGGATCCTAGATCAGATGGTGTGTGAAAACAGGCCCTGTTGTCTAAAGAAAGGAGCACCGCATTCGGCTACATTCATTTGTACAGCTCACAGTAAGTCATTCTGTGTCCTAAACCACGCCCATTAGTCTGATCCACCTTAATGAAGAGCTTCAAGAGGTTAGAGCAGGTTGAGAGACATTTGGGGATGTATTTATGGAAAAAAAATGATTGACTATTAACTAGTTACATTAGCCTTGTAGCTCGAGGGCTTAACTAAAGAAGGAAAATTTGGTCTCTGCACAGACTTGGTAAAAAGATGCCCTGTTGTCACAGCTCACAGTAAGTCATGCTGTGTCCTAAACCATGTTCACAAGTCTGATCCACCTTAATGAAGAGCTACATGAGGTTCGAGTGGGTTAAGAGACGTTTTGGGGATGTATTTAAGGAAAAATCGGACTGTTGACTTCTAATGTTAGTGACCTCAGCTTGATAACTTCAGAGCTAAACTGAAGAAGCAAAATGTTTGGAATCTTGGCTGAGTACATCTGGGGTCCCTGGAAAAATGGATTTTTTGCCAAACCACTCATTTGAAAGCCTCTCTACTGCTTTATTAGATCAAATGAAGTTTGGTAAATGATCTCACCAAAAAATGCCAGACAAAGCTGTTCCCTGCCAAGACTCCTAATCAGGACATCTGCCAACACTGCTGAGCCCCTTACTTCATATTAACACGTCCTCATGGCTAACACAGTGCATTTACTTCAGTTGCTAGCCACATTACAATAACCTCTGATAGGCCTCTAAAACTAGTCAATGGCATTGTGTTTTATTTTGAATCCCTTTGTCAACTTATTAGGCTTTTTCTTCATTCTTTCTTCACATATTCTTGTGTTAAATATATGGGGTGAAAGGGCTTTGTGGGTAGAATGCTTGCCTCTGGTCCAAGAGGTCATGGGTTCGAATCCTACCTTCAGCATACCACCACTGGGTTCCTGAGTGAGACCCTTAACCCCGAGTTGCTCCAGGGAGACTGCCCCCTGTAGTCAGGGAATGGAAGTCTCTTTGGATAAAATGCCATAACTATGACTGCTTTTGGTCCAGAAATCCACATACATTTTATTAGAGCACCTCAGGGAAAACAAAGCCATATAATATAAAGAAAACTGTGTGTAAAAGATAAATAATCACTCCCGGTAGCTTCCAGTCGTGCCAGTAGTCCAGATGTTTGGAATGGTGGGTTTGAAGATAGTCAGGTTCTTACTGGTTTAGCAGGTTCATCTGGGGAGCTCCTCTCCACCCCAGCTCGTAAATCAGCCTCTGCTCTGACTGAAAGTCATCACTAATAGCTGCACCTGTCTATCAAACCGGCATGCACGCTGCCTGCCCTCCGCGGAAAGATGTGAAACGCAAACCCTTATTTTACAGCGTGAGCCAATTTTATACTGTTTTGGACGCAGAATGCGAGGTGTCGTCTGTTACGCTTGTGTCTCTGGGCCACAAATAGAATGGCATTTCGCAGGTTGTGAGAGTTACTGTTGACTGGAAGGATACAATCACTGTGATAAATCCTCGAGAGGCTTCCAGAGCTGTTCGGTGACATTTAGAGGCTCTGACAAAGGGCTGCTCTGGGATGAGTGGGCAACAGCTAGTAACCATGGAGAAAGAAAAGATCAGGTCACACTGGGCAGTGTATGTTTAGCAACCTTACAGATAATTCCCTTTAATTCAGCTCAGCTTTATTACAAGATGAAAAAAGGAAATTACCGGCTGTTACCTTTTACAGTGGTTCAGTACTCACTACTGAACTCAGTAGTCCAGATCCACATCTCTGTAGTCACCCCATTTTTGGGTAAAAATTGTTTTTTGATTTTTTGTTTCTTGCCATATTTAGCTTTCTAGCATGAATATCATAAAACGATGGACTATTTCAACCATTCATTTGGTTCAGGTGGTAGATTTTCATTTCTACCCTCTTTGCTTGGAGAGAGCACCAGCAAGGGCAGAATAAAAATAAAGTCAGTTAGAAAAGTGAGATCCGATAGAGTCCAGCTAATGACAAAGTTTCAACATAAAAATGACTTACTTAGGTGTGCTAACAGTATCCTAATGCATGACCTAAGAAGGAGACGGAGCGAGATTTTAGTTGTGATGGTTAAAACATGGCCACGGCTTAGTCAGACATGAGAATTAGGTAATTAGTTATAGTCACAACTTTGTGAGGTGTGAGACTGAGACGAGTAAGTAGTAGCCATGACTTTGTGAGGTGTGAAAATAAGACAATTAAGTAATTTCTTATCAACAGAGTGAATAAAGTTTTCTAATTCTGATTAGGTCAAGTCCACAACCTTGCGAGGAATGGGAACAAAATAATAAAGTCACAGCTTAGTACGATGTGGGAACGAGAAGGTCATATTGTGGGCATGATTTAGTAAGGCGTGGGAATGAGATATTTAAGTCATAGCCACAAGTTAGTAAATGTGAGAATGGGATAATAGGTATGGGAATGAGACAATAATGTTGTGGTCTTGACTTAGTGAGGTGTGGGAATGAGATAGTTAAGTTGTGGCCATGACTTAGTGAGGGTGTGCGCATGAAACAGTTGTAGCCAAACTATCAATCATGCTCTCATGCCTTACTAAGTCAGCTAAGTTAGTAAGTTGTGGCCATGAATTACCATGCTATCTCACTTGTGAGAACATGCAGCCTTGTTGTGACAGTTAAATTAATAAATTGTGTGAAAAAGTCATTCCCACAGTTTACTAAATTATCAGTAACTTAGCTGTCTTGTTCCCACATCTCACTACATTATGGCCACATGCTGATTTTTACTCTATGAGCATTACTTTATAGTCACAGAACCACAAAATTATCAACTTTTGTCTCATTCAGCACACAATCATGTGACTGGTTTGGAAATTGGATTTAAATTTAAAAGAACAGCTATACCACTAGGTCATGGCATGCTTAAGTCGTGAATGGTGAGTAATGTTTAATCAGGAGACTAAAGATTGAGAAAGACAAACATTGCACTTATTCTGATAAGAGTAGTTGTAAAACATTCCTTTACAATGGAGGTAAATGGAGCCAGACGTCTCCAACACAAATCCAGCGCTTTTATTCTCTATCACCCCCCAGTGAAGCTCCACATGTCTCTGAGTGCTTATATGGATGTTGATAATGGTAAAAATAACAAATCTGAACTAAATAACTTATCTTTTTTTGCCTCATGGCTCCCTGCATGTATCCCTGCACCATGAAGAGTAATAAAAACACATTTTTTAGATCAAAAGCTCTGGAAAAAAATCAGTTTCATGGAATGACTTTCTGTGAGGGAGTTTTCAGTGGCGGACGTCTGGTTCTATGCACCACAACTGTGAACAACTCTATAAATATTAGTTGCAAACTTGTTCTCGCAAGGTGTTCCTGTAACTTACTTCTGTTATTACTATTATTAGTAAGTCCTATCGGTCAACACCTGGTGACAGTATGGATAATGTTTCTCCAGAACATCTTGTTGGATTTTTTGGTCTTTAGACTTCTTAATGACTTGATTCATGATTTCACTGACTGTATCAGAGCTGATATGTGGTAGGCAGGCTTCGTATATCCACTCCTTCAGGCTGCACTACATCACGGCACTATAGGTACTATGAGTGCTTTTTGCACATTTTAGTCCCAAAAGGGATTTCAGGAATAATCGCACTGAAATCACAACCATAATACTGGACAGAAAAATCAGAATTGCATATTTTCCCCAAAGCATATATCCTCCATCTCTAATTATCTAGAGGTTTCAGTATAGTGTAGTTTGTATGGTGTGAGATGCCTTACAGGGCAGAGCCAGTGTGGCGTCGGCACGCTGGAGGGGGAGATATATCATGTGTAACGTGATAATGTGGAAGAGTACCCTAGAGAGAGAGAGAGAGAGAGATGGTAGGGACAGACAGAAAACACTGAGAGAATAAGAACGACATTACAATATTGCACTTATTTTGCTAAACGAAGTTAAAATACCCACATTCCTTTACAGTGGTGGTGAATGGAACCAGACGTCTCCAACACGAATCCAGCTGTTTTATTCTCTGTCGCCCCCTTGTGAAGCTCCATGTATCTCTCCATGTATCTCTGAGTGCTTATTTGGATGTTAATCTAAACTAAATCTCTTTTCTTTGGGGCCCATTTTACCTCACGACGCCCTGCATGTATCCCTCCACCCTGAATGGGTTTAGTTTCAGGACTAAAAGCTTTGAATCTCTGGTAAAACAACACACAACCGTGACCATTTGATGGAATAACGTTCGGTGGGGAGCTTTTAGAGGCAGACATCTGGTTCCACTCACCTTCACTGTGAACAGATTTGACTTGGAGAGTTTCACTAGAATGGGCAATTTCACACCAAACCACTATGAATCACTTTGTTTACATCTTAACTACTCACTTAATTATGCCGAAATTTTGAAAAAGCAGGCCTCCGCTTGAGAACTGAATAATAATCCTGTAGTTTGAAGGCTCAGTAAACACAGAGCAGCCGTCGTGCTTGGAGGCTAATCCGTGTGCCCTTGCCCTGCAGAGACAAGTGTCACTCCGCTTCATCGACTTCACCGAGATAAGAGTGAAGCCGACAGCCGTTTCTGAACTGTATCACAGCCTCACTGAAGGGGAGCCTGAGTCATAACGCAGTCTGCAGAAATGAGCCTCAGCACATACAGTACCGGTCAAAAATTTGGGAACCCCAATAGCATACCTGAATTATTTTTAATGGCTTTTAATGATTTAATGGAGCATGACCTTTCCAGGGTGTTTCTCTGCCTTTCAACCCAGAACAGTCAGTATTACTGAAATCTCGGAAGCTTACAAACTTACCTGGTTTGTGAAACTGAAAGTAAATCACAGTTAGCTTCGCCCTCTCGTGACAAAATCCCACAATCCTAGCAAAAACGTTTGCACATTAAAAGTGAAATAAAACATGCATTAAAACATTTATGACAAAAACCTGTATGGGACAAGTATCTCATGCATTATTTTAAGCTAGCACCTTCAGCGTTCTCAAATATGTTTATTCCAAACATTGTTACGTTTTTTTCCTGGTCGGGAATACCATATATACGTATTATTCACTTTAAAAAATGCACATTTGCATAGGAAAAGTAAGTAAAATGCCCATCTATTGCGATAAAACTATGCTACTATTGAAAAATCAGGCTACCGTGTGTGCCCTTATGAGAGTGTCGTTAATGAACTTTCATTCCTCTCGTTGTGCTCCGATTCTCAGCTCTCTCATGGACAACCACTGGGTTTCAGTCCTCCAAAACCACCGAGCCACCGATGGCTCGACAGCATCCACTGGCTGACAAGGAGTTTGAGAATGCAGCTGCGAGGTTAGTCTTCAATATTTCAAAATTTTCACACACCACACCTTTACTAAGGAACCTTCACTGGCTCCCTGTGGCGTTCAAGACCTTAATACTCGCCTAGAGAATGGACTTGCACCTCCTTACTTATCAGCACTGATCAAGCAGCATCACTTTTCATCCTCTCAAAGCACCGCTCGTTTTGAGCCTCCGTTGCTCAAAAGAAGAGCAAGACATGCATCAAGACTCTTTTCAGTCTTGGTCCCCCAGTGGTGGAACGAACTCCCTCTTCCGATCAGACCTGTGGAGTCTCTCACTGCTTTCAAGTGTCATTTGAAGACCCACCTCTTCTAGGCTAACTAGGCTTCTTGTTATTGCTTATTCATTTCTTCTTTCCTATATTCACTGAATGATAAAAAAGCCCTTTGGTCCCTTACTCTCTTACTCCATGCCTTAATCTCTGAGTTGTTTAGGTATGTAATCTAGTTGACATTAAATTGGTCGAATAGCAGATGATGATTTAAGTTTAACATTTCAGGTATGAAGAACAGACGTGGACTACTTGAGCACTGATGTACGTCTCTCTGGATAAGAGCGTCTGCTAAATGCCGTAAACGTAACCGTAAACCTCAGGGGCTGCCGTCCAGGGCCCCAGCACCCAGCTGGCCTCCGCGAGTGTAAGTGCAAATAAAAAAAAAAAACTGATAGCAATTGTAATATATCGTAATGTTATTGGAGGTGTGTCCTTTTTGATTATCTATCACATTGCACTGTGATGTTTTCACTAACATACCAAATTCCTGTCATCCTGCTCTCACCTACTTTGTTTGTTACTAGGTATCGATCTTTAGCAGCAGAGCTGGTTAAAAGAACACAGGTTTGGTTCCAGATTTCTGCTCGATGCCTTCAGTCATTGCATAGATTCATAAAATTTCATATAATACACACCTCAGTTAATCTAATGAAGTAAAAGGAACCAAACCAGGTATTTAATGGAGCTACAAGTAATAGTGGGTTTCCATGAGGAAAGAGTTCTGGAAACGGTCACGAGAACACTTTACAGTACATAAAAGCAATATTTGTGTTTATTGTAATATTACTGTTCACTAACTTAACACTACTGTCTACTACTACTAGTGAACAGCTTATGGTTTTCTCAGTGCTGTACATCAATTCTGAACTTTTACAGAACCCATATGTATGAGAATCCCAGCAGCTTGATCCTTGCTCCAGTGAATAGTAACAGTGAACATCACATTCAAAGGTACCCCCATGCTACTGATGTGTATTTTCCTCCCAGATTTAGGGCTTGACGGGTTTAAAGCAGGGGAAAGAAAGGGAATAAAAAGAGAGGTGACTCAACGCAGCCTGCCATAACAAAGCAGTTTACAGTCCACATGCACACATTACCCAGGCTCTGGAACGAGGGCAGCTGTCAACTAAAATTTTCATCCACGTTTAAACGGGGCACTAATGTCTGATTGTACAACGGGCCAGGCCCGAGTGCCATATAATCTGGGGTGCTGTGGCCTAGTGGTTATCACCAGCACCTCGAGGGCCCTCCATTCGAGTGCCAGCTCTGCGGGTGAGTCACCTTCCCCGGACCTTCTCTACTGCACCTCTGAGCTCCATCACGCACCAAAGATGATGTCATGTTACAGTCAGTGTAGTCTTCAGCTTTGGATGAGTCTTGCAGTGGTCTGGTAGAGGCTTTCAGCTACAGTTACTGACATCAAATGACTTAATTTTTTATTAATAATAATAAAACAGACAGGCCCACATAAAATACGTCGCTGGACAGGGAGGGAGAAGCTGTGAAGGCCTCTCAGACCAGGGGCAAGTTAGATCACTGGCTTTGAAGGCTGTAAAGAAGAGCTGGCCTGAAAAATTCTTGTGTATTTGATGGTTGTAGAGGTATTTGGATTCATGTTTAGTATTCAGACATTTTTTCTATCAAGCCACATAATCTACAAATCAGTTCTGCTCTTTAAAAGGACAGCGGTCGCTTCAACATGGAAGCACTTTAAAATCAGTTCAGCTGAGTCGAGAAAATTGCTCAGTGTAAAACTGCTGAGGAATCATCTCAAATATGCACGATTTATGATACTTGGTACTTTGAGCATCGCTAAAACCTAAATGGAAGAGACTAAACGAGTATTGATTTTCTTGCTGGACACTTTGGATGATTGTCACTTGTCATAAAAAGTCTTTTGTCACTGATTCAAAGTTTCCCCCCAAACCTCTTAAAGTATGAACGTATCTGATGAAGGCCTAAAAGTGTCTACAGAGGGGAAGCATTTATGAGGAGTTATGAAACACAAAAATAAGATGACTTGAACAAAAAGAGCTACATGCAAAGGCAATATTTGCATTAACTGCCTCAACAATAATGCCGATCTTCAACTCATGTCTGATCATCACATTATATCCTTTAGTGTCCAAGGAGAAATATATGATATTACAGTTAATAACCAACTACAAACATTTAAAAAAATTTTTTTTTCTCTCTCAATGATCTGCATGAAACCCACTCCAGAGCTGTTAGCTCCCCCTTGTGGAGAAACTTTAGCCTGCTAAGCATGTAAGCGATATTTGGTAGTTTAGCTTTGTTTAATACATATGTGCTTTAACACACCACCAGTTTACCTGCAGAATGTTAAGTCACATCATTTCTACTGCACCAGTGTTGAGACACAAAACACCTCATGGATGTGGCTTGTAACTCACATTCAGCAGGTTGGAGGTTCTGATGAAGGACGTTTACATTTATGGCATTTATCAGATGCTCTGGATAAGACGTACATCAGTACTCAAGTAGTCCACATCTGTTTCTTAAACCTGTAAAGCTGAACTTAAATCCACG
Source organism: Hydrocynus forskahlii (assembly GCA_037974365.1). Taxonomy (NCBI): domain Eukaryota; kingdom Metazoa; phylum Chordata; class Actinopteri; order Characiformes; family Alestidae; genus Hydrocynus; species Hydrocynus forskahlii. The sequence continues at coordinate 2,960 of JBBPCX010046783.1, read as the reverse complement.
TCCACTATTCAGCCAAGGTACTGCACACTAGGTTCACCTAAACAACACCTGTCAACGAAAAGTCAGAAGTTAAGACATGCTGTTTGCACCCGAGTCACTTTTGGGCCTTTATAAAAGTGGTGCTTTGCACCAGTGGCACTGTAGCTGTGTTCTGAAAGCTCAGCTGCTGTTGAGAAATGTTTGTCCTGGGCAGCACCGTCCTATGAAGGCTCCCCTTTTGTGTAACACAGAAGAGTCCACGAGGGCTGAATGGGCATGGAATTTGATGGAGAAATGTGGTCTAGCTAAGAACCTCTACTTCCATAAAGGAAATGCCCCATTTCACCCCCCACAGCCACAGACAAGGACCCTTTCCAAAGATCTGGGGGAAGTGTTCTCTATACATGCTCCTAAACCAAGTTCAAGGCGGTTTGTTTACAGTGCTGGGAGGAATGGGAGGAGATGTTAAGGGGAAAGGAAAGGGAAGTGAAGGAATATAAAGTCAGAACAAAGAGAAGAAAACAAGTGGAGGGATTTCTTCCAGAAAAATATCCAAAGTTTTTAAGATTTTGCTTGATTTTGGTGCTCTGTAGGCTCAAACCTGTTCCACACAAACTTGTGCTGAGATGAGCTCCCTGCTAGAAGAACCAGGCATTTAAAAGTCACTACTGTGACTATCGCCATTTCCATCTCTACTTGTGGCTGACATATCTCCACGTTTTAGGACGCCACCCATTTTATGTTAGACAAATATTGAATTGACAGTCATGAGACAGTGCAAGGGCTGCACCTTCACATCTGGTGAAAATTTGAATGATGTAATTCATTGTTCATAAATTTGCCCCAGAGTTAATCTGTATCTGTAAGCAGGACCGTACTGGTCCTGCTGAATCTAGCCCAGAAAATATCCAGAAAAAAAAAAAACAATGTGGTATTTTATTTTAGATACTTACTCGGACATTTCTTGGTGATCACAGAAAGGAATGTCTCTGAAATACAGTTCTTGGGACAATATGTCTCATATAACCCCACTAAATGAGACACCGAAGATTTGTCTATAATTGCAGTTCAGTTTTCTTGCCCTGGACCAAAACACAAAATTAGATTGTTCCATTTCAGTCTTGGTTTGCTTAATGTTCGCCCTGACGCTGTATGTGTGAGCAGTATATCACAGATGAATGATATTGAAATGTCTCAAGAAGAAAATTAAAAGTTCACACCAGGAGTTCTGTTGTTAAAATAGGGACCATGAAGAGGATTTCCTAGCATTAATGAATCTATTTCTCTCAGATAAATCTTCTGTCCAGTCTTAAATGACCATAGCTCAGGACAGTTTAGCATTTCAATTTGCTCAGAGTGTTCCTCTATTGATTGATTGATCAATTTATTGATTTAAGGAGGGTTGATAATGACAGTTCTTACTTGTCTTTGTAAGATTTTGTCTGAATTTAGTTCACCAAACACAAATCTCAGCCAGTAAAGGTTTAAAAGAGAACCCTAGCCCAGCACTTCTCCCTGCTCATCGCCCATCCCAGTATTCCTAATAGAAGCTCTTATTTGAGCAAAAGTGAAGTTTTCATTTCCTCTGCTGGACAGTTTGGGTACAGTATGTTCTTGGTCCCGGCCTACAGCATAGGCACTTCCAATAAAAACACTGACCTTTAACAGAAACTCAGACTCTGTTCTCCAGTCCAGCTTCCGTCTCGCCAAAAACAGCCCATTCCATTTTTCCCACAGGTGGCCGTTCCCACGCTGCCCGCCTCAAATATGCCCAGTCAAAGCAGGAAATTCATACCATGCATTCATTAGACACTGCTCACACAGGCTGGCACACTGCGGTCCCACCCCGACAGCTGGGTCCAGGCTTTCGGATCTGAGCATCTGGGCTGCTACATTTTTTTTTGGGAGGAAATAAAATGCCGCCCTCGTGCCTCAAGCTGCGATCAGGAACCCAACGGAAGGTGCAAAGCAGATGGTTAACATGACAACTTCATTTGGGAGCTTCTGAACAGATATGCCCACGACACGGATAAGAAACTCTGAGAAACGTTTCTCAGGATGAAAAGATGAAAGGTCACCTTATATGACACCTTAAATGTAAACTCATCTACAATCCTAAATTTATGCAGTTCACAACTGAGAATACTAGAATTTTGTGAAACTCGTATTGGATTTAAATTTACAGATGCTTTTATCCAAAGCGACTTCCATTCCCTGACTACAGGGGGCAGTCTCCCTGGAGCAGCTTGGGGTTAAGGGTCTCGCTCAGGAACCCAGTGGTGGTGTGCTGAAGGTAGGATTCGAACCCATGACCTCTTGGTCCAGAGGCAAGTAGCCTACCGACTAGGCCACACCCACCCACACCCACACCCACACCCACACAATAATCTGTACAACAATCTACTGCTACTCAGATGTGGGTTTAAATCATGATCATTATGTACAAGAGTCTCACCATGAGAAATATCACTACTGATCTCTATTACAGCAATAACAGACTCCACTACTAGTGCTACTAGTAATTCACTGAACTGTGTTATTTATCTACAGTATTTATACCCAGCTTTTGTGTTTATAGTATAATATTGAGTATTCTCTGCGGCATTTTTATTTCACTTATTTAGACTTTATATTGTATACTGCTCTTGTCTCTGTGTCTCGGTGTCTTTTTAGTCGTGGCACAAGCAGTTTCCTCTGGGATCAATAGTTTTCTGATTCTGATTCTGATTCTAAGCCTTTATAACTGTTAACCCCCTGAAAGCCGTGTGGTGAGCCCCCCCCCGCCGGAGCCCCATCTGCAGCGCTGTGAGGTTATAATTGCCAGGCTGGGTGCGGTGTGAGGAGGCGGATGATAATTTCATCTTCTTGCTTCTTCTAAGATAGCAAAGGAACGAAGGGGCTTCTCTGTGTGTGTGTGTGTGTGTGTGTGTGTATGTGTGTGTGTGTGTGTGTGTGTGTGTGTGTGTGTGTGTGTGTGTGTG
>JBBPCX010046733.1:0-15040 GCA_037974365.1 Hydrocynus forskahlii | reverse complement strand
GTATAGCACCCAGGCCAAAGCACCCAGTAGAGTCTTTCCTAAAAACTGAAACCACGCTTGACAAAGGCAAGTCTGTCTGCTGCTGACGTGAACACATCTACAACAGATCTGCTCTCAGGTGGCCTGGCTCACGGCTGCTTTGATGAATTACACTCCAAATCTGATCTGATCTGAGTGAAATGAAAGCGTGTCTGAATGTACAGAGCTTTCCATGTCTTTAAAAAGATCTCCAGCCATTTTCTGAGTGGGGGTTAAAGACGTAAACTTCTGGAAATGATGAACGCGCACTGCTGGTCATCTACTGTTTACAACGGCAACCTTGCATTTCTCAAATGAGCCCGATTACCATCATACTTATTTGAGTCGCCGAGGGTAGCAGATGGCCAGTTTATTGGAAGTGACTGAAACTGCAGGTGTGTTTGCCAGACATTTCCCTTTCTCTAATACACACACACACGTCAAACTCAACCTTATCAAGAGCCATAAATCTGGGAGATTAGGGCTTAAGTGTGTGCGCGTTTGTGTGTGCGTGCAAAAATAGTTTTCACAGTGCCACTGGTTACTTTACAGTCTGGATCTCCCTAAATGGCACCAGGCACTATAGGCAAAGAGTTGCAGTACTGTCGGAGCTAGAAGTGTCTCTATAAGGGTGTCCTCGAGTTATGACACAACTCCATCCATTTGACAGTGAAGTCGAAACACACCCTAGCCTAAGTCTCTTACCTATCTTAACAGAGTTGTAAAACACAGCTAAGCCACAGAAAAAGGAAAACTCATATGCCGCGTTACTGCGAATTCTTCCGCCACACGCAACCAAAGTAGATCGCCCCCGTTGTCCGTAAGTACGAGGCTAACAGTGTAAGTCGAGTGGGTGTGGGAATGAGCACTGTAAACTCAAAACATTGTATGTGGAGACCGTTGTAACTGGAGGACACCCTGTACTATATTGAAGTTTTTCCCACTGGCACAAGGAACTGTGCCATACTGCGGAAAAGTGTTTTTCCGTTATAAATAAAGTGATCCGAACCCGGATGCAACACAAGCCGAACTGCGTCACCGCTCTCTGATTGGTTGAAATGTTGTCATGATAACATGGAAAGAGACCATTGATTTTTTTTCAACTATCCTTGCAAAAAAAAAAAACAACAACGGGGATACAAACTAACAACTGGGGAGTCAACAAAGTACAAGCACTAAATTTCAGGTTTTCATTGCACGGATAAAGAATGCCGAAAAAAAATAAAACTCAAATAATAAAAGATCATAATAACAAAAGTGGTGAGAATTGCACTGCTGATGAGTCAGAAACTCCGTTCCTGTGGTGAGATACACTAGAAAATCAAAGCATACTGCAAGTTCTGTGTCCTCACAGTACCGTTTAAGTGCAACATGGTTCCTGTATACCTGTGGGAAAGTGCCTTAAGTTTAAATGTGGTGTTTCTGATCAGTCAGTTCAGCTACTTTAAGGTGCACCCATTGCTGACAGCTTGTACAATCGCCCAAGAAAAGCCAAAAGAACGAACCGTTCTGAAGCAGCTTAAGGCCAGCCTAAGCTTCAGCTAGAAGGGCAGTTAACCTGTGTTCTCTTGAGTAATTGAGCTCCATCCAATTCCTCTGGGATGAGTTGGAGTGGCTATTATGATCCAGAACAAACCATCCATCATCATCATCCAACCTGACCTCACTAATGCTGAATGCAATCAAATCCTCCCGGCAACGTTCCAATATCTAGTGTAAAGACTTTCCTAGAAGGGTAGGAGCTATTGTTGCAACAAAGGGGGGACAAACTGCCCTATTAACACCCTTGATTTCAGAGGACAAGCTTGGCACATCACTAGACATCTCAACGTGCTTGGACGACAAGACTAAAGGCATTTTCCACAGGTATACAGGAACTGTGCTGTACCTAAACTGTACTGTGATGGAACAGAAGTTGTATCACTCTTTGATTTTCCAGTGTATCTCAGTCCGGTAACAGAGTTTCTGACTCAGTTCTTTCCCCACAGTTTATGGGCAATCGCCATCCCAAAAAGTGTCCACAGAGTAGAACCAGTGGAAAACTGTTCTGTCAGAGCTGCTTTTGTTATTGTGGTCTTTTATTTGTTTGTTTGAGTTTTACATTTCTTTTAGCCCGGTGACTTGGTGATGCTCTGATACATTTTCTCATTTCTTCAGTGGGAGCGTTCAAATCAAATGTATCTTCAGTTGTTAGTCATTGCCAGTTGTTATTTTGTATCTCTGTTACAAATTTTTTGTGGACAGTATCAAAAAAAACAATAGTCTGTTTGTTTTAAACAATGAGAAAGTAGTGATATGCTCAGCTCAGTTGCAGCCCACTTTTAGCCCTGCTGTTGAGCAGCTCAGGTGCGGGTCGCTTCATTTGAAACAAAAAAACATTTGTTCGTGACATGGCACGGTTCCTTGTACCTGTAGAAAAGCGCCATGTCCACGGATTCTGTAAAATCAGATAAAAGGCACCCAAAACCCCAAATCAAATAATAAGAATACCTGAACCTGAAAATGTCAGCTCCCTCTCCTTATTTAGCAACAATTTTCCTACAGTTGCTGCTTAAAATCTTCAAGTGGCACCTTAAATTCACAGGGGAATTCTTTATGAAACAGTATCTTTGGCTCAGTGTTTCATTAACACACACACACGTGTACGTACGCATGCAAGTTACAGGCACATAAGTCATCGGGTGAAATTACCTTTTCAAAGAGCATGGATATGCTTGTATATAGAGTCATTTCTGTGTGGGGGTGTGTGCATTTCACAGTTACATGTATGGATATATGTAACTCTGTGTGTGTGTGTGTGTGTGTGTGTGTGTGTGTGTGTGTGTGTGTGTGGACAGCTCCCGTGCACCACAAATAAAAACCCAGTAAACAGGTAACATTCTGGCAACAGTCCCAACCTCACACCCCTCAAAGCCCACCACCCCCAAATCTCCGACACACTCCTACGTACACTGACACTGATGCTCTCTGTCGCTATGGAAACAATGTCTTTTGCTCAGGGCTGCACAATATATCATTTATTAATCGCTATCACAATACAGGCCTCTGCAGTACTGATACAACTATCTCTACATTCGTGGTGCGAGTGCTATCAGTTAATAGTGTAATGATTTCAGTACAGAATTGAATAATTCTGATTCTAAACAAAAAGAATAAAGATATAAGAAATAAATACAAAAAAATGAACACAGGAACCAATGTACAAGAATATAAAACCGTATTGCTGCTACACAACTACTGTAAATACACATTAATCAGCTGGTAAACAGAGCACCAGGAATATAAAGCAGCCTTGTTAAAAACCACACGGCCAGATGGAAAAGTGTTAGCAGGTGTCCTTACTACAATTGTTTAATCCTATGAACAACTGCCATTTAATAGTGATTTTCCCTTTAATCACAGGCTTTTTCAGTGCTCTACTGTGTTTTACTGCTGCCAAGGTGGACATGAATGCGCTGACTGACGGCAAAATTAAGGTTATGTCAAAAAATCAAATTCAAACAATTTTCCATTGTTTAGCTCTGGAGCTAACTTTTGTAACAAACACTAGAAGTCACCAGTCAGCCAAATCATTTCCAGATACATCACCAAAACAATTCTCAGCCTTCTCAGACTTGTGGAAGTGGTTCAGGACACAGCATGATAAACTGTATCAGATTCCTCTGTATTTATGACGCTTACTGCCACAAAACTGTTTCCTGATCCTGCTGAAACCACTCAACCACTTTAATGAACCACTTTAATGATGAGCTGGATGTGGCCTGAACAGGTTGAGAGAAGTTCTGAAGATGTATTTACAGAAACAATTAGGGTGTCATTTGACTTGTAGTGAAAAATCTTCACCAAACTGTCCAAATGGTTTACCAACAAAATGCTCAGCTCGATACTGTTAAACCTTTAAGAGCAATGCAACAGTGACTATTTCAGCTGTTTAAGCTGCTCTTCTGTAGAAGAAATTTGGCTGCACTGAATTCTCTCAATTAAAATGTGTACACCATATTCACATGAACAAAAAACATTGCACCACCTCTATAACTGAGTTGTTGTGAGATGTAAAATATTTTATCCATGTGGAAATAATGTGTACACTTCAAGTCAAAAATATTTGCACACGGATAAAATATTTTACATCTCACAACAACTCAGTTACAGAGGTGGTGCAATATTTTATCCATGTGGAAATAACGTGTACACTTCAAGTCAAAAATATTTGCACACGCCGAGCTTTTCTACCTTTGCGTGTTACTCACTTAATATTTACTAAAACTATGCTGATTCTTTGTAAGCAAATACATTTACAGGATGTTCACAATTTGAATCTTTAGTAGCAATTTTTTTTTATTCATAGGCCTATTGACCCAGATAGATATTTAATGATTAATTAATTGGCAATGGGATGAAACAGTTAACGAGCGCCTTTAAAGTTAAAGGACAGTCTAAAATTTGACTCTACATCACCCCACAACCATTTAATAGGAGTCAGCTATGCACTGTTACAGATTCATCTTATAAAGGAAACTGGTTTTAATTGACAGCTCAACTTATTTTTTTACATTTAACAAGAATAAAAATCTGCAGTTTATGAAATACAAGGATTAGTGGTAGAATCATGTGGTGTGCAAAATCTTTTGACTGGTAGTGCAATCTCAGTCTTATACGAATCTTTAAAAAAATCAACCAGCTGTATTCAAGGAAGAACATTTTTAAGTGTTTAGTCCCATTGTTTTTCAGAGCACACTAATGGAAAGACTAATAACATCTCAAACTTGCTAAACCTGTGGTGGGTCCTGTGTAAACAGCAGAGAGGAAAAGGCAGAGGGGTCAAAGGTCAGAGAATGTGTGCGGAGGTCAGGAACTCCTCACACGTCTCTTGCTCCCTCTGTACGTTTCTGCTTCCTGTGTTCAGGTTTTGAAGAGAGGCGGCCTTGCTAAAACGTGCTGCGCTGCCAAAGGCTGAGCATAATTCACTCGCGGATGCAGGAAACACGCCTGAGAAAACGCAAATGAAAAGATGAAGGAATGTACATATTCTGTAATGGCACGACTCTAATTGAAACAGATTTTCTTCTTCCATTATAGGTGGTGACAAGCTTTATCACATCATAACCTCCAGGAACGTAATATGCTGCCATGCTTTTCTTTTCTTTTAGTTCTCTCTGTCTCTAAACACACACACAAACACACACACACACACACACACACACACCACACACAAAACGCAGCTTTGATTCAGTAAGTGGAGCTGTAGGGGTAAACATGCTGGAGCACCACAGACACAGTCAGTATAATATAATCCAGAGCTGAAACTTGCCATGCTGTTTGAATTAGTCTCTCTCCGCCTACACATAAGCCAAAGCACCAGGACTTACGCACACTCATAATGGGCCTTAATAGGGCTGCTGGCTCTGGGAAACAGTGATGGCTGCAAATCAGTGTGTTCTGTCCATGTTCCTTTCACTCACCCCTCTTTTTTATGTGTGTATATATGGGTCAATATATATATATATGCACATACATAAAAAGGGCGGGTATATTTTATCCAAAGTGACTCCCAGTTGGCAATGTGTCTACAGTCTTTAATCCTTTTGGCTGTGGCTGACGGTTAGCGGTAAGCTAACCGTAGCCTACATTAAGTTCAAAACCTTAACACTTGCCTTCAAGGCCAAGAACGAACTTGTACCTCCTTACTTGTCTGCACTGATCAAGCAGCGTCACTTCTCGCCCTCTCAGAGCTTCAAGCACTGCTCATCTTAAACCTCCGTTGCTCAAAAGAAGAGGAAGACATGCATCAAGACTCTTTTCTGTTTTGGACCCCCAGTGGTGGAATGAACTCCCTGTTGCAATCAGATCTGCGGAGTCCTTCGCTGTTTCAAGCGCCGTCTGAAGACCCACCTCTTCAAGAAGCACCTTGGTGTCTAACCAGTCCTCTCGTTTATCTCTTATACGTCATTCCCTGTATATTTAACTTACACAGTTTGTCCTTACTTGTGCATTAATCTCTGACCTTTTTCCTTTTGACAGGGTTTAAGGTGTGTAACTTAACTGGCAGTAACTTGGTAAAAAGCAGGTGTTGATTTTAGTATAGCTTTACAGGTATGAAAAACAGACGTAGACTACTTAAGCACTGATGTACGTCGGATAAGAGCGTCTGCTAATACAGTAAACGTATTAATCGGCCTTAATATGTGCCGATATTGGCTGATGCCCATTATGGAAAAATGGCCAAATATCTGGCCTATTAATTGTCCAGACCGATAATTGGTTGACCTCTACTCTAGAGGCAAGTACCCTACCAACTAGGCCACCACCACCCCATATATATCTAGACACCCACACTACAGCCCACAACACAAGAACACATGCAGAATGCCATTAAAAATGTTGTACTACAGATTTTCGTAAAAAAGTAATGATTAAGAATTAGTATCAAAGCCAAGGTACTATTACGAAAACATGCTGACCAATAACCAGCTGTGATGCACTGTGTGTTCTGACAGCTTTATATCTGAGCCAGTATGAACTTTTTCAGCAGTTTGTGCCACAGCAGCTCTTCTGTTGAACCAGACAGGCGAGATACTGTGGCACAAACTGCTGAAAAAGTTCAATGAGCCCTGGGCTCAAATCCTCATGCTCATCCATTTGTCCTGCTTCCAACATCAACTTCGGAACTAACTGTTCACCTAACATATCCCACCCTACAACGAGTGTCATTGTTTCCCAAAGATGAACAATTCGCTTCACTTCACCTGTCATTGCTTTCAATAATGTGGCGGAGGTCTAGTAGTTACTAAAGTTAATGAGATAAAGTCTTAAGATTAAGAGCTGAACAATATGTTTAGAGCTTAATGGTTTAAAAAAACGTCTAACAGCTGGTGGCTTCATTTATATCCAAACTACAGACTTATACAGCTGGACCAAGGGAACAGCAGCCTTTCCATTCATTTTATTGATGCCTGCTCTGCAACATAAACCTCTTTACAGTCTCCCATCTCAGGCATCTATTCTGTCAAGCTCATCAAATGTGGTGTGGGCCTGTTTCAGAAATACCAGAAGTATTTTTGCCCTCTGGTGTTCCCGGTGCTTCCTCTGTATAAATACTGTTTTGACAAGTTTATGGATCACTAACGTTGGTTACATAACCAACAAATATATGTTCTTCAACCTATTTCTGGGTGCTACAAAAGCAGTGTTGTTGTTTAAGCCAAAGAGCAGACTGCAGCACTACTACGGCACTCAAAAGTGTTTTCCCTCCCGTAATAGTCTTAGTTAAGTTCCTAAAGAACATAAATGCTGGAATGAATAAACTGAGGCAAACTATAATCTCCTGTTGGTCTTGATGTATCGAGTTTATGGGTGCCAAGTATTGTGAGCATATTGTTGGAAAACAGTCAAGGTAAACATAAAAAAAGTAACTGGAATAATAACACTCATAATCCTCTTCTCCTCCCAACACATTCCTGCCAGTAAGTCAGACTGTGTGATAGAAACCACTCCCTTATTTTATTAAAGTTGTTTTTGGGGTGATGTCATTACATTATGCTTTTTTTATCTACAAAGTAAAGACAAATGTAAACGCCCACATCTTAGGTAACATGTGCTTTAATGGTGCCTGTAATTCCTTCCACCAAAAAAAGCAAAGAAAGGTGAATGTGAAGTTGTGAATCTGTAGCAGCATCAAACTCAGCTCATGTATTTTTTTACTTTTTACCAGTTTTACCTGAACGTAGTTTTTCAGAAAGTCATTAGTATTTTACAGCTCATCTTATTTCTTGGTGTGTATTCCATTCATTTCTGAACTACAGTTTGTTAATATTAAACTGCAATTGGAAATGCAGTTACACATTTTAGAAAATTCTGCTTTTGCTTTCCCCCCCACATCAATGAGCCCTATTATAAAAACACTAGACAAAAATGATTCAGCAATAGCAATGAAAGAACTAAGTCGATCTAAAAGGTGCAGTTTAAGGCCATCACCTCAACGCAAATCCCCGGGTTCACTCCTAAACGCTTTGGGCTGAGGTGATATTTTACACGTGATGTACTCTGATGATACAAAAAATCCTTATTGCCTGAATTGCAGATAACGATACTCCTATCAACAGTTCAATCTTTCTCTTTAATTTTTTTTTTTTACGTATTTTTGCCTAATATTTTAGAGAAATAAAAGTGTAACATCTATTCCCTAAGCCCCAGCTCCCCACCCTCCAGATCAAGCTCATCTCTTCCGCTTTGTGAGAATCCACATGAAGTCACAATTTTATGTAACCTGAACACCAGGCTCCCTTGTGCTAGTGAGTGTCAGAACCAAAGGTCAAGGATGTACGAGTGGATTGGGACACGACAGAATGAGTGAACAAGAGGGTCCTCAAGTCATTTACTCCTTTTTCCCATCTGGGTCTGATTAGGTCTTCGAATCAGTTCCCTTGTCACTGCTAGAGAAACATGTTCAATACACGTAGAGGGCTCATACCAGCCCCCAGACCAAAAATAGAGCCATAAAGCATGGCCAAGAGGAACAAAAGTCAGGACGAATTATGTTTTTCAGGAAATATCTACCAATGACTACTGCCAACATGTTGTTCCCTTATTAAGGCAAAATTGAGCCTGTCAACCCCTGCTGAGCATGAAACACACTACACATGAAATATTCTGATCGGGCAATAACTACTGCAGACTGCAGTTCTAGATCCCTCAGCAAGCACTTACACTGGCCTTGCACTCAAACACAAACAAGTGTGATTCTCAGGAGTTTAGTAAATGTTTTAAAAATGGTTAAAAATGGATATGGAGAAAACAGCTGGTGTCTTGAGAAGTGCATTATAGCACCGTTAGCTCCAGCCTTGCAATGTGATTGGCTGAATGGCATTCCGTAGGTGCCAGTATCTCCTGATGATTGCACTCTGACCAAATCTCATTAAGCATGACAGCCTTACTTGCCTGTAACTTCGCAACGACAGCTGTCAAAAAGAAACAGCCACAAAATGTGTATCACAAATAAAAACACTGATGGAAAAGAACGAAAAACTATTTGTCCAGCATCAAAACAAAAACGTGTAATCAAGCAAGCCATCAAAACCAACCACAAATTACACATCATGCTGATGTTCCACCTGAAACACTGCAGTGGAACCAGGTGCCTTTTGTCAACTGTTTCAGTTTCAGTTGATGTTTTTTATTCTGTTGTGGATTGCTGGCAATTAGATATGTTGCAAAAATGTAAAATGTGGAGCTAATCCTCTCATACATAGCTGAAAAGCTGATAAGTGTGTTTACTTTTTGACATCAGTTACATTTTAGTTCTACGAAATACAGTAGTTCCACGAAGGATGTGGTTTTATCAGCAGCTGTGCTAGATCTAAACTATTTTTGGTGAAGAATACATAAACTTTCATGGAAATCAGTTTTTTCTGTCATCGTGGTTTCAAAAAACAATAATAAATATCGTAAACTGTGGTATAATCACAATAATAGCTCATGCTGTACCATGGATAATAGCAAAGCACAACAGTGTTAAAATCTCATGGTACAGCATGACCAATCCTGCACTATTTTAATGATAAACCCATTTCTAGATTCAGAAGGAAATTACATACAGATGTAAAAACAGGAGTTTTCATATTTTACATGTTAAACAAGTCGTGCTTCTGCAGAACTCTTAAACACTACACAAGCTGGTATGGCTCAGACAAAAAAGTTCTTAAATAGAGGTCTCACACTTTCAAAAAAATTGGCCAAAACTGGCATTTGAGCGCAGACAAGTACATCTCATAACCCCAGCGCTTGGAGGACTTGAGGCGCCTAGTTTTTATCCCTCACAACGTTTTTCATTGAAGACTGTGAATGAGACACTTCTAAAAAGCTGGGGGTGTTTCATCAATACAGTTTTGCATTTTAACACACTGTTAAGGACATTCAGTTTTCAGATTTATATAATACTGCATTAAAATCAATACACTATAAGGATAACTGGCACTTTTTGTAACATAAAACAGGATAAAACATACAAATATGACCCTCAGTTGAGGTACAAACATCACTAGAAGAGAGTTGAGGTGCAGTGTGAAAAACTCTGGCACAGTTTGGAAGGATCACAAAAATTCCAGACCATAAAACTTATTAAATTACCTTAAATTACATTACTGATGTCATTCTGGACAAGAAATACCACATATTCTATGTGCTATTTTGGTTGGGTAAGACCAAAATCTGATAATACCTACTCTAACCCAACAGTTCATCCAGCCCAGAAAAACAAAAAGATAAACCAACAAAAAGGTAAGTAATTAACTGCTGTTCTGTTCACGGAGTCCAATCTATCTGGCATTAAATTTAAGAGGCAACGAGAGACAATTAGTTCTATCTCTTCAGAGAGCAAATCTGCCAAATAAAATGCACTGAGGCATGAATTGCATTTTACAAGCTAGCCCTGGGGATATAAGTCAATTTTCTCTATTAGACTTTACCACAAACGTCTCTGAGTGCACAGAAGTACTTTATCTCACCAGTCTAACTCCAGGAACAAATCGCATTGATGCAATAAGCATTTGCACATAAAAATGAATAACTTTTACAGTTGTTACTGTGCAATTACGGTTGCTATTTAGCACATAGCACTGGTACACATTAAGGACATGAAGGATATTTGACTCCAGGTGTTTGTGAAACACAAATTTTATATCATTGAAACACTAATTTTGTATTTACAGAACTGTAAACATGAACATTTTGCTCATATTTCCAAGTATGATATTCTATTTATTAGCAGAATTTAACATATGCAATGAACAAATGAAATATCAATAACAATATTTCAGTAACTGCAGTTAATATGAGTTTCAATGTAATACAATAAGTGGTATAAAAAGAAAAATCCACCATGGCCTTTTCCATAGGCCAACTTTTGTGTTTGCTTTGTTTTGTTATTATTTAACCAATAGGTTAAACTCAGCAGATGGTAATTGTACTTTAAAACTTGTGTTCTGATGAATTGAGGTCTTCATGTAATCCAACAAACGTGTAATTATTCTGGCCAGTCTTTAACCATTAGAGGCTCTGATTGGCTGAGGTGTTTTTAAAGGTTCTTTATTCTACATTTTCCTTCTATTTCATTTTTTCCTTGATGTTTGATGGGTTTGTGTACCACAAAGATTTCATAATTCATCATAATTATTTCTTAAACGACTATTTTCCATCCACAGATTTAAACAGGCTGTTTTAGTAACTGTACCTTTAAGGCTGAAACACTACTTAGAACTTCAGCAAGAATGGGCAGGCCTAAACTGGAGACATAGCAAAAACTGATTTGAAAACTTGCAGCTTAGTTTCCATATATGGACTGTGTTTACAGGGTAGTGAATTGAAGCCTTTTTAATTCCATAAAAGTGATGATATGGACCCTTTCATAATTTAAAAAGAATCGCAATCGCAATATGTAGCAGTATAATTGCAGTACTAATATTCTGTTCATACAGTCAGGTCCATAAATATTGGGACATAGACAAAATTCTAATCTTTTTGGTTCTATACACCACCACAATGGATTTTAAATTAAACGAACAAGATGTGCTTTAACGGCAGACTTTCAGCTTTCCAAAAGTAATGGGACAGTTGGCTGCTCAGCTGTTCCAGGTGTGTGTTATTCCCTCATTATCTTATTTACAAGGAGCTGATAAAAGGTCTAGAGTTAATTTCTAGTGTGCTATTTGCATTTGGAATCTGAAGAACGCAGCGGTGAGCTCTGCAACACCAAAAGACTTGGAAGACAACAGAAAACAGCTGTGGTGGATGACCGAAGAATTCTTTCCCTGGTGAAGAAAAACCCCTTCACAACAGTTGGCCAGATCAAGAACATGCTCTATGAGGTAGGTGTATTTGTGTCAGAGTCCACGATCAAGAGAAGACTTCACCAGAGTGAATACAGAGACTTCACCACAAGATGTAAACCATTGGTGAGCCTCAAAAACAGGAAGACCAGATTAGAGTTTGCCAAACAACATTTAAAAAAGCCTTTGCAGTTCTGGAACAACATCCTATAGACAGATGAGACAAAGATCAACTTGTACCAGCGTGTTGAGAAGATAAGAATATGGAGAAGGAAAGGAACTGCTCATGATCCAAAACACACCACCTCGTCAGTGAAGCATGGTGGTGGTAGTGTCATGGCATGGGCAAGTATGGCTGCCAGTGGAACTGGTTCCCTTGTATTTATTGATGATGTGACTGCTGCCAAAAGCAGCAGGATGAATTCTGAAGTGTTTCAGGCAATATTGTCTGCTCATATTCAGCCAAATGCTTCAGAACTCATTGGACAGCACTTCACAGTGCAGATGGACAATGACCCGAAGCATACTGCGAAAGCAACCAAAGAGTTTTTTAAGGCAAAGAAGTGGAATGTTATGCCATGACCAAGGCAATCATCTTACCTGAATCTGATTGAGCATGCATTTCACTTGCTGAAGACAAAACTGAAGGGAAAATGCCCCAATAACAGGAATAATAAATAATAATAAGCAGGAACTGAAGACAGTTGCAGTAGAGGCCTGGCAGAGCATCACCAGGGACGTAACCCAGCATTCCAGACTTCAGGCTGTAATTGACTGCAAAGGATTTGCAACCAAGTATTAAAAAGTTTGATTTATGATTGTTAATTTGTCCCATTACTTTGGGTCCCTTAAAAAGTGGGAGGCACATATACAGATTGTTCTAATTCCTACACCGTTCAACTGATTTGTATGTAAACACCCTCAAATTAAAGCTTAAAGTCTGCAGTTAAAGCACATCTTGTTCGTTTCATTTCAAATCCATTGTGGTGGTGTATAGAGCCAAAAAGATTAGAATTTTGTCGATGTCCCAGTTTTTATGGACCTGACTGTACAATGCAACCCTACTATGCGGAAACGATTCACTGAGTGTTCAATCCGAGTGTACAGACCTGTTTCTTTATAATTAGATGAGACCCATTGTAAAAAGCTGTAGAAATGGGAACATTTTGCAGGTCCTCATAAGGAAGTGTGTGTGGTTTTTTTTTTTGGTTTTTTTTTACCACAAATTCAACTTTTTGGGGAAAAACTAAAGCTGAAAGAAGAGAAAGAGCCTTTTGGTCATTGAGGTTAAGGTCAGGGTGAGGTGGCTGTAGATGCAGTATAACTCAGACACAGTATTACACATGTCAATGGATGTCCTTACAAAGATAGTCATAACAATGAAAGTGTGTGTATTTGTGTGTATACATGTGAGTTAAGGTGCGTTTGCATGTGTGTCATGAGGTGTGTTCACAGGGCAGTGAATTTTACATACTTTAAGCCTTTATACTTCCAGAAAAGTGTTGATATTGGCCCTTCAATATATTGAAAGGAATGGCAGTCACAAAATGTAGCTGTAAAATTTCAGTACTGATATCCCTTCCATACTGTGCAGCCCTAGCATGTGTACAGCCATTACAGCCTTTTTCTTTATAACTAGATAAGGCCCATTGTAAACGTGAAATATAAACAGGAGGGCAAGGTTTCCCGTGTTCACAATGGGGCTGTTTACAGTAGTGAAGTGATTTGATGTTTGGTGTGATTGGATTCACTGTATGCACTAAAGCAAGTTTCTAACTGTTTTTCCTCCTCGACTCTGTGGCCTTCTCTGAAAGCTGCCTGAGGCATGTGGGCTTGTGAGTGTGTCATTAAGAGAGAGTGAGGAGGAGTGTGTGTGAGTGTAGGTGTGTGTGTGTGTGTGTGTGTGTGTGTGTGTGTTGACTAAGAGGAAGTGACATGTGCTGCCTGGCATTTCTAAGACGCCTCTCCTTCAGCGCTCATGCCAGCATGCGAATCTCCAACGGCCTTGACGTGACCAGTGGCATCTTTCTTCACCTTCGAGCAGACATCTGAGCCCGCAGCAGCACACAGAGGCTGAAGAATGATCTCACACACACAGACACGCTGTTTTGTAGCTCGGATGATCGAGCCAGCAATTACTCACACTGAATCGGCGCACAGAGAGAAGAACTGCAGAGAACACAGTGTAATTACAGCTCTGTGTCCTACAGCAGCTGTAATAGATGCTGCACAACTGGCACTTAAGGTAATATGAGATAGTACGTGTGGCGGTCTGCAGGAACCCGGCAGATGCCGCTAACGTCAACGGACGTTATTTTCTATATTTTCTGTAGTTTCTGGGATGTGATTTATTATTTGTCGACTTGTTGGTCATAATATTTATTTATTTATTTATTTACTTTGCTTACTTTTTTAAGGCATAGGCATGGTGAAATACCAGCATTACTGTCACTGTTTTCACTTTCACTGACATGTTTATCATCAAAATTAAATACCAAATTACCAAAATAGGCATTGTTGTGTGTGTGTGTGTGTGTGTGTGTGTGTGTGTGTGTGTGTGTGTGTGTGAAAATCGAGACATTCTACTGTTCCTCACAAGGAAGTGCACAGTTTTCACCACAAACACAAACTTTTTCTGGACAAAATAAAGCCGAAACTAAAGCCTTTTGCATACTGAGGACAGGATTTAAGTGTGCATGTTGTACTACACAAGTCAAAGGAATATCCTCACAAATATAGCACCATCAAAGTGCGCAAATACCAAACTTACTGCACTGAATCATTTGAACTGAAAAATACAAAATGCAAGCTGGTTCCATCTTATTTAAATAAATTAGAGAACACATTGAAAGTTTGAGTTGCCAAACTGCATGATTGAAAAAGTCCTGAACTGCAGAGTCATACTGGACTAAAATCACACCACTGCTATGACTGTCAGACAAAGACCTCACAGGTAAAACTAGCCCACTCTAATCAGCCTAAGCATGTAAAAATGTTAACAGACACACTGGGTTACCCTGTGAACTCTGGTGGAGTCTATAGCAACCAGAATTCTCTCACCGCATCAGTTTTGACATAAAGTACTAAGAGTGAGAGAGAGAGAGAGAGAGAGAGAGAGAGAGAAGAGAGAGAGAGAGAGAGAAAAAGAGAGAGAGAGAGAGCGAAAGAGAGAGAGGAAGAGACAGACAGAGAGAGAGAGA
>JBBPCX010046712.1:0-15041 GCA_037974365.1 Hydrocynus forskahlii | reverse complement strand
ACATACATATACACATATATACACACACATATACACACACACACACACACACACACACACACACACACACACACATATATATATATATATATATATACATAGATAGATAGATAGATAGATAGATAGATAGAGATATATATAGACTTAAGGGGTTTCTCCCGCCCAGATTAGGGGACGGCGTAGTCAGACAGTAAAGTAGGTATTCTGCATGTCAGGTACTACAAAAGAATAATAGTTTTTATTTGGAAATTAGGAGAAATATTGTCAGCAGTTTTTAAAAACTAAGGCAAAGATAAAACCTAAGAAACTGAACATTTCTTTGGTTTTATCTTTCTTAGGTTTTATCCGGAGTTATATGTTCACAATAAACTTGACACATCAACTTTTTTTTTTCCAAAATTATGAGAAATTGTACGTAGGTATTCGAAAGTAACATAAAAATGTGCACATGGTGGAGGTCTCCCAGCTGTATAATATCATTGTGGAATTGTGTGATAATGATAATAAGTGATGTCTGTAGTAACTAGCAGTGTTGTTTACATTCAAAGTCTCCTGGACGATAACACCAAGCATCACTTACTGTTGATAATTTAATTTCTATGGCCAAAAAATACTCGATATGAAAATACACTGCTATGTACAGAAATGCTGGGTATAAACACTATACATAAATAACACAGTTGCGTGAAATCTGCTGACACAAATGGTAGTTTGGAGGACATTATTACTTAGTAGAGATCAGTAGTAATAAGTAGGATTGACAGAAGTATCAATCTTGAACATGAAGACTACATCACAGAGGATATTGCATGTAATTGAGTGATTTAGCA
The DNA here is from genome assembly GCA_037974365.1 of Hydrocynus forskahlii. Classification (NCBI taxonomy): domain Eukaryota; kingdom Metazoa; phylum Chordata; class Actinopteri; order Characiformes; family Alestidae; genus Hydrocynus; species Hydrocynus forskahlii. The sequence goes on along the minus strand of JBBPCX010046712.1, from coordinate 14,211 downwards.
CCCATTTAGAAAAATGTCACATGATCCTGAACACACAATTTTACAAATGGTGGACTGTTGCACCACATAGCAAAAATAATGCATACAGTCCTACACATAATTATATTTATTTAATATATAAATGAGTACTGTCATATTGAGGAATATATATAATGTTATATATTCCTAAATAACATTGTGTTGTAGGTTCATTTGGGACCATCCACATTCACTTAAGACAGCAACATGAACTTCACCGCACTTCTTAGATGTTCATGGATGTATAACAGCTTTCCATGCATTCCAGTATCTCTTCGCCCACACCTACTCTCAAGAGCCCCCCACCTCCCCATCAGATTCAGATTCAGATTCAGATTTTATTTCAGATTCAGATTCAGATCACCCCCCCACCCCCCACCACCACCACGAGCCCAAAGCCCATCTGCAGGAAGAGCACAGGATACTGTATTGCTTCAGGCTCTGCATCTCTTAGTCCAGAATGATGAGCCAATCTGGAGATCGGGTTACCTTGGCTGAAAACATCTCCACTGATTTACTGATGTAAAACGAGCTTTTAACCAGTATTGTGCTCGTGCTCCCTTTCTCTCAGTGGCTCATTGGCACATTTAGCTAATAGGACTAAATTGCCTGCACGAAATCAACAAAAACCATTTGGCTTCAAAATGGAATTTTACTACAACAACAAAAAAACTACGCATGCAAAATAGGGGCCTTTCAATTAGCATTCCTGACGAGACTTTTAGTTATCATCATCTATCTCAGCTCATATAAGCATTAGTGGAAGTTAATGTTGATGCTGCATCGCTGGAGGCAACTCGGTAACGTTCCGTCTCCGCTTCGAAGGTCATAAAACGTCCAGAGCCACTTTAGAACGTGGGGTTAGCTCTCGGCTCTCCAGATGACATGAGAAACCAAACAGTGGACGCCTACCCTTGTCACAACTAAAAGCACCATTGAAAGTTTTTTGGACCACTAATGTGCACCTCGGATTTCCATGAGGCACCGAGTCAGTCACTGCACAGACCAGAAAAATATAATATATTTGCTCTGTTATTATGCAAATGCGAATTATAGATGTCAAACAAGAGAGGCAGAGCTTGGAGTGTGCTTAGCAGATAACATAATATGGTAAATAGAACTGGAGAGTGAACCAGACGCTAAATAAAGAGGGGGCTGCTGTTTACTTCAGTGGGATTATTTTGGTGGTTGTTAATTGTTTATCTCGCCATCCAACAAATGTTGTCAGAGAAACAAAGATGTGCCAATCATGCAATACAGTTGTTTTTTTTTAAATCTCGAATAATGCCAATTTATTCTATCCAATTTTGCTCCATGAGGAACAGATTTTCTTCTTTTGAAAGAATTGGCAGCATGCTTGAGGCACAATCATGTGCATTTTAATATCCACAGACCTACCGTATGTCCATGTATCTCCAAGATTGTGAGTGTTACCTTCCTTGTAATTACAATTTGACTGTGTATATTTGCGTATTTGTCTTAATAGTCAACCAAATAGCCCAAATTGCTTCTGTAAACATTAATCTCCAAAACCTTCAAGTTGCTTAAACCACATCCAGCTCTTTGTTAAGATCTTACACAGTCCTGGAAAAAAATAAGGGACCACTGCAATTGAAATCAGCGTCTCTATGAGTGTGAAACTATTCCATGCCATTGTCTGTTAAATTCCTACACAAGCACCTCATTCTGCTTTATGAGGGACTGATTAGTGATCACCCAAATCACATCTTATTTAACGAGGAAAAGTATAAAAACACTGCTGTAATCGACACTCTCCTCTCACAGTGAGACCAGTCGGATGGTGAAACACTACTAGAAGTTCCTCAATGGTAATTACTGCCGTTTTGTTTAAGAGAGAACGAGAGATTTGTTTTCTTTGAATTATTCAAGTTCTGTAGACGCTGCATCATTTCTCTTATTCTGATGTTTTGTCATTTCCTTTCAAATTATGCCTTAAAGAACCATACTTTTATTTGGAAATGAGGAGAAATATTGTCAGAAGTTCTTAAAAACTAAGTCAAAGCTGTTCAGTTCAGTACTTGCAGCTATAAAAGATAAAACCTGAGAGACTGAACGTTTTGGCACTGGTCTCTTATCACCAATTAGATGTCTGAGTCCTAAACCTTGTCCCAAGTGTGTTTGTGGCCTGAATGAAGATCTGAATACAGTTTCAGCAGGTTGACTTGAGTGACTGTTGACATCTGGACTTTGTGTGTGACAAAGTGAAATTCGGCTACAAACATATCTTGAGAGTATAACTGCATCTGAGGTCAGAATAAAATCTGTATAAATTAGTATAAGATGCACAGAAATCATTCATGCATGTCATTAATGACCTGGCATTTATGACATTTACAAATGAATGTACATACTGCCATGATCATGTTAAAGTGTGAGGAAAAAAAAATAATAATTTAACAATAAAAATATGATGCCATCTTGGGTATCTGAGAAAAATTGTGTTAAGCCATTTATCTAGGGGATAGGCATTTCAGCGTTGTTAGGACAAAAACATGCATTTTTGTCATTTTCATTATTAAACAGTCTGAAAACACTGGCTGTGTCAAAATTTCATGATGGATCAAACAATGGAAATGGTCCAAAATTACCTGGAATTAAATCACTTTACAATACCTTACATTAAATTTTTTTTTTTTTTTTTTTTATCTACTCCTTAGAAGTCGTGTCACATAGGGGTGGGGTGCCAAGGGACGGAGATGCAGATGCAAGATTCCATTATTTTTTTCTTTATTTAGAATGAATCAAACAAAAAGGCACGAGGGCCCACATACAAAAGATCACCAACAGAACTCCCGAACCAAAAGAGCGGCCCTTAAATACTAACAGCACTAAAACCCAGAACAAACCAAAACACACAATCACTTAATTTAAACAGGTTCACCCGGACGTTGTGCTCCCATGTCAAAATAAAAGTTCAACAAAGAAAGCGCGGCGTCTAGCGGCCGCTGACCATCAACACGACAAGCTGATTTTTTAGGATGAGTTTTCGTTCCAACAGTAATGGTTTGTTTGTTTCTACAACAAATTTAAACAATACAAGTAAACAAGTTAACAGTACCTGTGTAACGGTCACCTCGTCCCCGTCTCGCCTGTCCCGGTCCCTGTCCCCGGAGTATTAGTCTTTCCTCCTGTGTTTGTCTCTCCGTCCCCATATTTGTGTCCAGTTTGTGTTTGCTCCCTTGTTCCCTACCGAGTGTGTCTCTCCCGTTTGTATCGCGCCCCACTCATCAGTTACACCTGTCCCTGGTTTCCCGTGTCTTCACCTGTGTCTCGTTTCCTTCCACTATTTAAAGCCCAGCCGAGCCCAGCCTAGTTGAGTTCGTATTTGTCTCTCCTTGTCTCTATTTGTCTCCGCTTGTCTTCAATTGTCTTCCGCTGCCTTACTTTGTCCTGCTTCGTCTTACGTTGTCTCCTATTTGCCTTTCTTAGTCTGGCTTGTCAGAATTTGTACCAGTCTCGTCTTGTCTCGTCGTATCCTATGTTGCCTCACCCTGTGTTTCCTCACCCTGTGTTTCCTTTTCTCCTGCAGGCCCGTGTTCCCCCCGTTTTTCCCTGAGGGGTTGCGCGTCCCGCGCCCCAGCCTGGTCCCACGCTCCTGGTCGTGTCGGAGTTTGGAGGCTCCCGCCAGCGTGTCCTGTTTTGTTTTCTTTGTTTCGTTGGGGAGCACGGGCCAACCGCAGCCCGTGTCTGTGTCTTCCCCCGAGCCGGGGCTCCGCTTTGTGTTTGTTGTTTCTATTTTCTGTTCATTAAACCCTGTATTTGCCTCATCGCTGTGTGCGTTCTCCCTTTCTCCTAACCCCTAGATCGCCCTTGACAACCTGTGATTACTTGTGTGGTAGCAGGCCTGTGTACAGACATTTTGGGAGATAGGGGCTTGAAAATAAGAAATTTGAATTAAATGTAATTTAACAAACCCTTTGGTATACTGTAAAGTCTGTTATCAAGAGAGACACTCTAATCATGTTTCAGAGGAAAACCATACTTGGTGTTAAGCAGCCCCTTTCCTTTTCCTTTTTCTAATGTTTTATTTCCCTGCTCAGATCTATTTGCAACATTTGCGGATACTAATATATTAATACATTAAAAGCAGTTATAATTGATTTTCTATGACTATTTTCCAACCTCCTTTCATCTATTTGAATTAAATGAGCTATTTGTTACTGTGCCTTTAAGACTGATATGCAAATGACCTTTGTCCTGAGTGACTCATTGTATTTAACCTCAGCTGAAAAGAAACTTCAGGTCAGTGTGAGTGTGGGAAGCTAATATAGGTAAGTGTGTTGGTTTTCCAAAACAATGAATTCAAATGAACTGTTTTTGAGGCTTAGTTTCTGTGGGAGACACTGCATTCAGATACATAGACTTTCATGTGGAGTTGGTCCCCCTCTGCAGGTGCTGTAATGGTTCTGCCCCCCCCATGCTCTGGACTTGTTTTTCTATTACAAACTAGATAAAACCTGAATGCCCTGGCAGTGGCATATAGCTTTGGTTTTATATTTGGTTTGACTGCATTAATGTCTAGATTTACAATAAATATTTGAGTGTTGGGACACCAACAGGGACTTTAATGATATCACATTCAAACCCAGAGACTTTAATCTGGAGTTGGTCCCCGTTGCAGCTATAACAGCTTCCACTCTTCTCTGAAGGCTTTCCGTGAGATTTTGGAGTTTCTGTGGGAATCTGTGTCCATTCATTCTGTAGAGCATTTATGAGGTCAGACACCGATGTTGGTCTCTGAGCGCCCAGTCACGTTCTTCCACACTGAACTCCTCCAGCCACGTCTTTACGGAGCTCGCTCTGTGCACTGGGACACAGTCGTGCTGGGACAGAAAAGGTTCTTCCCCAAACTGTGTCCACAATGTTGGAAGCATGGTGTTGTCCAAAATGTCTTGGTCTGCTTGTGTACACCTGTGGCAATGGGTATGACTGAAACACCTGAAGTAGTTAAGAGGTGTGTCCCAATACTTTTGTCCGTATAGTGTATTTAGTCTTCATCATTTCCTCTCAGTTTTAAAGTGGCTTAATAAAATGCATGTTTTAGCCATCTAACCGTATTCATTTTGATATTTTTTTAAACCTGTTTATTTACAGGCTTCTAAATGTGGGTCACCTCCTATTTGTTAGCAGACAGTTTAATGTGGGTTACACAAAGGGGACAGAAATGTGGCGCGCCTTTCAGAGTGCAGCATTTGCGGTAGTTCAGGTTGCAAGGTGCTCCCTTTGTCATTACCCTGTTATGGACCACTGGCCTCTGTGGGTTAAGGTCGATCTGATATGCCTCGCAGAGATAGCAGAAGAAAGCCCAGGCTTGATTTACATGACAATTTGCACAACCGGAATACAATCCTGGCTATAAAGGACAACACTCCTGCAAACTGCCAAGATTGGTGCATAATTAATAGACCATTGTGTACATCAGCTTCTTTACCGAAGGTCAAAATCCAACACGGGCGACAGGAAGCAGCTTTCACTAACAAGGCCCTATTTTCAGACTCAGAGCCTGCCAGTGTTAGATGTATTCACCGCAGTGTGTGCCATCGCTCTGTTTGATCTCCCTGCTCGCGCTCCGGTTTTGTTTGGTCGACGTATTCTCTCCACCAGGACATCTGTCTGTTTTTCAGCGAGCGGTAATAAGTTGAGCTCCCTGGGGAAGGAAGCTGCATTTATCGCACAGCTGACGTGGATGAAATTAAAAAATTTTGCGCTCACTATCAGCTTCTTGCCGAATCCCCTTAATCTTCATAATGAAGATTTATACCTGATTCGGCAGTGTTCTTCATGAGCGCCTCTGGTCCTGCGCTCTTATCTTTTTGAAGGTGTTCATATCAGGAAATAGGAATGCGAAACACAAAAGGTTCTTGACTATGATTAAAGGGCTCTCCACATCAAAAGATGAGTGAGGAGAAGGTTTTGGTGGCAGTCTGCCCGGGCAACAAACAAATCAACCCAGCAAAACAGACACCTTCTGCAGCTCCGGCGAGCTTCAATCGCTACTACTAAGACATGATGCGTTCCTGCAGGAGTTACATGCAACGCTAACTCAAAGGCAGAGGTGTACTTCATCAGCGTTCAGTCAGGAACGGCTTAAACGGGCTATTATTGGATTCCAAACAGCAAATGACAGAATTCCTCCATTAGCTTTGATTTACAGAATGTGAGAAATGTGGATTCAGTCTCATCTAATGAATTCCAGGCCAAAGTGGTACTAAAATTCATCTCGTCCCGACACTTTCTGACATACCTTCCATATATTACACACTATTAAGAAAATGCCGTTGTGATTCCATACAAGAAACATTTTCGATTCCCTTAAGAACTTTTCAATGGCTGGTCCATGAAAGAACGATTTTCTTGTCGAGGGTTGAGTGTGAATGGACCCTCACACAATGTAAAGGCTATTGGAAGAACCCTTAGATTGGAACAGTGTGTGAAGGATCTCTTTAGGTAGGTCTTCGCACTCCACAAAAATGGCTCTTTTTGAAAAGCGTAGGTTCAAGGACACCCAGTGAACAGGGCTCATCTGGCTGATGGCCGTTTCTCAGAACGGCAGGGACACCGACATGGTAGTAGGTTTGTGTCTATCAGGTACAGCAGCACTGGAGGGATTTTTAAACACCTTAGTACCGCTGCTGTGTTGGGAATGGTCGGTCAGCAGTGGACCACGGGCCAACACTGAGTGTTTATGAAGGGCTAGAGCAGGGGTACCTAATCATTTTTGACCTGAGTTCTACTTTCAAAGTTATCAATCGGATAAGATAACGGTACCCTATCTAAGTATTTAATATGTACACGACTAACAGAAAATAACGGGACCACGGTCACTGGGCGGGGGCAGCTAGGTTCTTATGGCCACGACATTCGGAGCTAGTTACAAGCCTCGTATCCTGTATCTTCACTAATGACTTGCAACAAGCTCCAGGAATGCAAAGTCATTAAAAGGCTTCACAGATTCTGACAAGATGCTCTGAATTTGCCTCTCATGACGTGCACCGTCGAGCTGCACAATGTCACAGCATTGCAACCTGCTTGACAGGCGGTTGTTGCTGGCATTTAAATGTGCTCCCTCAGCTGATCATGCTGATTGCATATTTATCCTCACCCTGCAGCTCTAGATTAAACTCATTTAGTAGGTTAGTGAGATCTGTCAGGAACGCTAAATTCAAAAGCCACTGGCGAACCTCTAGCTGTGCATGTTCTGTGTGTTGTGAGAGCCTCAGAAAATCTTTCATTTCAGGCAACTCAATGAATCTTGCCAAAAATGTATCTCTGATTAGCCATCTAACATCTGTGCGCAGCAGCAGGTCTGTGTTTTTCGTGCCTGTCTCCTCCAAGCGGGCACGGAACAACCTCCTCTGTAGACTCCTGGCACAAACGGAACGCGCAGTCTTCGCAATATGAAAATCTTGCCGGCGAATTATGCAATGAAAATGATGGGAGTCTGGGAAAGATTCACTTGGTTTACACAATGCAGTGAACCCACTAGTGCACCCCAGCACCACTGGAGAGCCACCAGTGGCAATGGGGATGATTTAAAGAGGGACTATCTTGGCTCTTTTCAACAAATTCCATAAAAGCATGGAAAACATGTTCGCCACTAGTGTGTCTTTTCAGTGGCAAAATGGTGAGTGGCTCTTCTTTTGCCCTCGTGTCGTCAAAGGCCTTTCTGAGAAAAACATAACTGTGTCGTGTCCGCCGTATCGGTCGACTCATTGAGCTGGGGAGGAAAAACGCTCACATGCATCAGTGTCTTTCTTCAGTTGCTCCTTGACATCCTTCACCTTTCCCTTGCATCGTTAATAGCAGGCACAATATCCATTTAATTCCTAAAGTCACCAAAAAGTCTGTCGCCTTGACAAAACCTCCTTTAACAACTTCGCTGTACTTGAAATATTTCTTGCACTTTGCAAGAATGTGACTGATATGATTAGATTAGATTAGCTATCACTGCAGACAGATGGAATGAGAACACAGATGGAATTTGAATCTGAGTACATGAAAAAACAAAAAGAATCCCGCTCCCAGTCATCTCAACAACAATTTCTGTCGTGACACGCTTCACCCCCAACTCTTTTGCAAAGATCTGTAAAAGCCTGACCATATATGATCAGTAGTCACCAACAAGCTGTGTGTCCAGCTCGTGTGTGAGGACACAGCAGCCTTGAATGGCACAGCCAAGGCCCAGAGCAGCTCGTCGGCCATGTCAGGCCGTGGAGAAGCTCACTGATCAGGAAGAGTTTGGATTTGCGCAGGTTGCTGATGCAGACGCCAGTAGCCATGGTGTTCGTAGTGAAGTCCAGCTCACAGATGACACAACCACCCGCAGCGCGCTGGTCGGTGTTACACAAGACTGCTGATCTCCCGTCCACCTCCCGGGCCTGTGTTCGCAAACATTGACTTTATGGTCAGGTCGATGGAAAATAAATTCTTATTTTTCAGTATTGGACGGGCTGTTGTTTTAATTGGCTTTTGTTTTAATGTATTCCATATACAGTATGAATCTACTTTTTACAGAGATTAAGTTTGCTATTCAAAGAACTTGAAGGGTAAAGTGTCCATTCGTCACACCGCGGCACGCAGTGTGAAATGCTTTCTCTGTATTTAAACAATTTAAGCCATTCACCAAGTGAAGCAGCAGGCAGCCAGGACCACAGCGCCCGGGTAGGGTTCCTTGCAAATGCGTACCTCAGCGGTGCCACTGACAGTCCTGGGATTCAAACTCACAACCTTTGGTTCACTGGGGCAACTCGCTAACCACCAGACCACCAGACGTTTTTTAGGTCAAAACTACAGATTCATGGGTGAACACTTATAAGTGGTGAGGTTTTGTAATGGTAATAATAATTAAAGAAATAAAAATATCTCTCGCCCCGTCATGAGGGACTGATTAGTGATCACCTGAATCTCATCTTATTTTACGAGGAAAAGTATAAAAACACTGCTGTAATCGACACTCTCCTCTCACAGTGAGACCAGTTGGATGGTAAAACACTACTAGAAGTTCCTCTAAGGTCATTATTGCCATTTTGTTTGAGTGAACAAGATATCTGTTTTCTTTGAATTGTTCAAGTTCTGTAATCATTGCGTTCATTCAGTATTTTTATTTGGCAATTATAAAAGATAAACCTTGAGGAACTGAACATTTTTGCAGTGGTCTCTAAATTCTGTACGTGGAATTTGATGTGCTACCCTTGCGCTGAAGTAAATCAGCACAAGCGATAACGGAACAGAGGCTGCACAGTGAAAAGGTGGTTTGCGCACAGGAAAACACAGATGCACCTTTCAGTTTTCTGTCTTATATCGATTACACTTCTCTATTGACTAGGAATCAGTCCACAAATGACATGTTGTGATCTACTGAGTGGAACACACTTGGGCTAGAGGATGACGAACACTAATTGTGCATGGCAAAGGTTCAGCAGTCCCTAACTGTGGACCTACAAAGTGCATATGAGAGTGGGGCACAATGTAACACACTTTTGGTTTTTATTATGTTATTTTGAAAGCATTTTTGCAATATGTATATATGCTCTTCATGCAAGCGACTGAATCTGGAGAAATATCTGCCGGCTGTCAGATTTTGCAAATGTTATTAAGATAATCTGGTTATCAAAAACATGATGGATGGGGCAGAAGGCAGTTGATAAATTGTTGATCAGATTGGTTTCTCTCCAGTAATTGTAAACATAAACCGTGTGGCAGGTGATCTTTCTATAATGGCCAATTAATGTAATGCAGTGTAGGTGTACTTAATAACCGGCGATGTGTTTCCCATCTTTTCTCCTTCAAACTGTGCTGTCCCTGGAAGGGATTCCCACCCAAGGGAGTGATTATTTTTGGCACTCTCAATTAGAATGGAAGTACACCCCCACATCCTTGCTGGAGCAGAATGAGACCTTTGGGAATGCTTAATGCACACATAGACTCCAGCTGACCTAGCCCTTTCAGTTCACTTCGCAGGAGCACGGTTATTCTCACTGAATTAGAGCTGAGTAGACTTTTAGCATAGAACTACGTCCATAGAGCATTTCAATATTGAAACCATATAAGAGCAATGCCATTGGAACACTACGCACAGTGCATAAATCACTTACCTACCATGAAGGAAGAAAGACCCAGTGTGAGAGATGTGAAGGACCACTCTTACATGCAGCCCTGACACTGTTCATTTCTATAGGAGCTAATTCTGGCTCGTCCTTCCTAGTAGGTTGAAGTTGTTGACTGTTCCATACATTTAATTAAGTCGTTTTCCCCTGATCCACCTCTAAACCTTATAATTTGTTTCTCTGGTGACTTGAACAAGAAGACTGCAAAGAGAAACTAACTCGTGGCTCGCTATGCAAATTCACGCCTTAAAGTTGGCCCAAGTTACTGCAGTTCAATAATGGAAGTGGAGATGATGGCAACTCATTACTCATTAATATTTCATTCATTAAAAGGTGGATTTGGATGAATGTGAAAGAACTCGTATCATGGAAAGCAAAGTTCCAAAATTCCAAGTTTGATGTTGCATGTACACATTGCTAAAGTTTCAAAATGTAGCAGTAAAAACAGCCTCTTCTGAGTCCATCATGGTTGTGATGTCATTACCATGTAGCAGAGGTATTAAATCAGAAAATACAGGAAGACAAAACTGATAAACAATGTGACGTACCAGGCCGTCAGGAAGAAAATATAATTGCTGGCTTAATTGTCATCAAATTCCTTGAGGAGTCTAGCCCACACAGTTCCATTTTTGACCTGGACTACTGCTCAGAATGGACATAATTTACGTATTTCAGTCGTGGAGGCAACATGCTGCAAAGTGCAGAAAGTTTTAGGAGAAACAACGGTAGGATGAGGCTCTGCAAAAACAAATTATGACTGTTTTTATTACATAAGACTAAATAAATGTTAGAAGTGAACTTCAGGGAAAAATTACAAGAAAATTTATCAAAAGAGCCCATTAAAGGTGACACAGCAGGTCTTAATTGCATTTCTCTTGGCACTACTTCACAAGCTAACTTAGCGCCAGCTTTTAATGAAACCGACTTGGCAAAGTGATACGATAAGAGGGAACAGTGGTAGGGGTGCAAAAAAAATATTTAGCCAATATTCTAAGCAATGATGATTATAATCTAAAATATAACTGCATGCACTGATCTCATGGGTCCAAGCATAACACAGCCTATGAGGAAAACATACAGTTACAAATGCAGTCACATTCAGGATAAAATTCAAAACAGCTGTTTATTAACAGTGGTTCATAAAAATGTGCTCATCTTCATTTGCTCTTCAGACATAAAGTGTGAACCAGAAAACCTCTGCTTGGCAGATGAGCACCTCACTACTGAGCCAGTGGGTCAAAGAGTCCACAGTATGATTCAATCGTCAAAGAGTCCACAGTAAAGAAAACACATGTTTAAAGTACACGAACCACCTAGACAGTGAGGTGGTGGATGAGTTCTTGAGAAGGGAGGCTCACAAGGTGATTACATCTAAAAGCCAATAAGTTTCATCAGGTGCACTCACTGGGGTCATTGATTTTTCCTAGTCTTTTATATATTTTCTTGAAAAGTAAATCTTCTCATGTCTTTGGACATGACCATTCTTCCTGACTTGGGTTTCACAGTGGTAAGAGGTCAAGACATCTTCCAAGACATCGACTGGTGTTCAAAAGGTGGTTGAGTTTGAAAGTCTTTTTCATGATGTCTGTGCAACATCCTCAATGTGTTTTTTTTTTTTTTTCCACCAAGGTCATTTAAACATTAATGCATGATGTTAACATTGGGGTGTTCACCAAGTTGGCATGGTGTGATGTGAAACCCACCACAGTATCATTTTTTCCTTTACACTTAATCTGTGGACTTGTATTTAAAATTATTTGATATTCCAACCAGATTTTAACAAGAAAACAAAACACATCAATCTTTCGAATAAACAGGGGGTATACTGGAATGGCCCCCCTCAAACGTGTCCTATAGCCCAGTGATAGGACGCAGTTTCTTGTGAAAAGTTGCTTTGTACTGATCAATTTCAACCAAAGGAAGCATTTTACTTTTTGGGCAAACTAATTTGAGGCTAAATAGCTACTGTGTTCTTTTGTTTTATATGGCAAACAAATAATCTCTTTACAAAATCAGTATAATCTGGATTATTTTAGAGATCCAAGAAGCTTTACATATTGTACATATGTACATATTGTACATACTCATGTACATATTGATAAATAACATATTTAATCTTACTTGATCCATTTTCTTTATTTTCCCAGTTTACTTGTTTTCAGATGTATAGTGCAACCTGGCAACATGTCTCCTATAAATATGTACTGAAAGCTCTTTAATGCAGCAATTATCTTTTTATGAGTTTTCAGTCATTATACAGTATAACGGTTAGATCTGGCAACAGAGTCTGATGGCCTGAAAAGTATTCTACCTGTGATTTTTTTTTGTCAGATCTGCACATTTTTTTCTTTACAATAACCGCATTATTCCATCGAACCACGGTTTCTAAGTCTCATTTTACACTGCAGCTGAAAGTTACATTTTTTTTACTTTACCGCATAATGAAACAGAAAATAAATACATTGCATAATATCTACTAGATAATGCTTGACTTTCAGCCCTTTTGGTCATATTGGAAAAGGTAGCAGGGCAGCAAGCTAAAAAACAATTCTGAACTTGTCGTTAGCCCCAAGGCAGCTTTTCGGTCGGAAGCCAGACTTCCACCAAGTGGAGATTACAGATATGAATAAAGAATACAATTCAGCGCAAAAAAATGGACAGCGAAATGTTTTGCAACTAGTAAATTAAAAGAAAAAAGGAATAAAATTACATTCAGTTCAATCTGGCAAAAACTGAAAGAGCTGAATTCAATGATGTGACAGTTTTCTGGCTCTGTCTGGAGCAGAGCTGTTGTGTAAAAGCAATGGAAAACTTCAGAGCATGCATAAAGCAGAGTGAGGTGCTTGTAAAAAATAAATTGCAGTGGTGTCTTATTTTTTTCTGGCAATATATATATATATATGTGTATGCATATATATGTATATATATGTATGTGTGTATATATATATATATATATATATGCATATGTATATGTATATATATATATATGTATATATATGTATGTATATGTATGTGTGTATATATATATATATATATATGCATATGTATATGTATATATATATATATATGTATATATATGTATGTGTGTATATATATATATATGTATATATATGTATGTGTGTATATATATATATATATGTATATGTATATATATATCACCAATCTTTCTCACCACATAATCACACTTCATATTTTCTACATTCTGTAATGACAGTTTATTCATCTGAATTTAATGTTAACAGTTTATCAAATGTCATCAAATATATAGCTATCATGTAGGTGTCATGCCAAAGTGAACCCTCAGAGCCTTTGAGGCCTTCAGAGAATTCCAGGGAACTAAACCATACATGTAGTTCTTTTTTTTCACTTTTATTCAATCCAGTTATAGAATTTGTATTTAAAAGTCCTCCTGGAGTAGTCCTCCGGTTAGTTTGGAAACAATACAGTTATAGTTTTGAAATATCCAGTGAAAAATTGTGCAATCAGCATTTTTTTCTCTGTTTTATAAAAGTAGATAAAGCCAGGTTAGCTCACCCATTGGTTAGGCTTTACTGTAGGAGTCACTCTGGAAAGGCAGGATAAATTGTATTATACAGATATTATAAGCATGGGATGACTTTTACAAGCTTCCAATGTCCAATGTTTGTAAAGTCTGGGTATAATAATTATGGTAGCCATACCAATACCGTCAAAGGCAAATTATACTAAAATATCTAATCAATAGTGGCATGGACTGAAGTTTGGAATCCACACAATCCACAGAAATTTTGTGAGACCAAATTAACATTACAAAATTCTTTTTTTATTAGTTTACTATATATCATACTGTACACCAACTGTGTAAAATGGTTCCATTTTTTCCATGTTTTATGATTGTCTCTCTTTTGGTCTTTGTGTGTTTGAGTGAGTCACGGGTTGCATTTTCCTTTTTCATTCCACTCTCTCTCTCTGTCTCTCTCTGTCTCTCTCTCTCTCTCTCTCTCTCTCTGTCTCTGTCTCTCTGTCTCTCTCTCTGTCTCTCTCTCTCTCTCTCTCTCTCTGTCTCTGTCTCTCTGTCTCTCTCTCT
>JBBPCX010046693.1:0-15042 GCA_037974365.1 Hydrocynus forskahlii | reverse complement strand
CACAATTCAACCACGATACTGCATGCTCAGTACACCTAAATAATACCTGTCAAGAATACTTAAGCAACACCTGTCAAGAAAAGTGGTAAGAGTTAGTGGTACGTCAGTGGTAAGAGTTAGGAACAGGAGTTTTTTTTTGTTTTTTGTTTTTTTTTTTTAATTCGTAGTAGTATGCAGCGCAGATACTGGCAGTGTTACGCACTGTGCATTAAAATACACAGGGTAGTGAAGTGTTTTCCTAGCACGAAAAAAAGCCCTAAAGCGTGATTGCAGCACATATTTTGATTACATTGTATATCGTGATGGCTGCACGAAAAGTCGTGAGATTGAGTTGTTTTTGAACAGTATCTGTGTCTGCTGAATCAGGTAGCAACTGTGGTTGAATAAAACTTCTAGTTTCTTGTCTAATGATTTCAACTTTATTAAATAGGTCCATAAAATAATCACTACTGTAGAGTGCACATATCTGTGGTTCCACACCTCCCTGTTTTCTAGATAGTTTCTAGATAGAAATTGTACTAAACAGAAACATATTTTTGTTAGCTTCAGTTAGGGACAGCGTGCCACGGTAAATGCTCTGTTGTGGTTTCTAAGACTCTCCTTCCATGCGAAGTAAAGATTCTAGCTTTGTTAAATGGCATTTGCGCTCTAGTCTTTGAACTTCTTGATTTAAAGCGTGATTTCAATGGATCCTGGATTTTAAAATCACCAACAATTATTATTTTATTACCGTGTATTGCTAATATTTTCTAGAAAACAACTAAATTCTCGTAAGAACACTGTATTTTCCCCCTGGTGGCCTGTAGACAATAATTAGGGAGAAAGAGACCTTTTTTGCAACATGATTAGGTAAGTCAAGACTAATCCAGTTCTCTGCTAGGCATAGGCATCAAGATTCTGGTCTGTAAGTAATTAATTAACAAAAACAGGTTTAGCGGTGATCTGATATTAAGCAGTCCCAGCCTTAGCTTTAGCAACATAGACCAATTGTCAATAAAACCCAAATTGTTTTCAGCGCACCACTTGGACATCCAGCAAATCAGTGCCCAAATTCTGCTGCATTGGGATGGGGCCACAGCATATTAAAGCATCAGACAGTCTGGGCTAATTTACACACCTCTAACACTTTCCTTCGTGATTTTGGACTGCCACAGAAGAATATCATTAGCCACAGTATCCTGTGATACCTATGGCTAGCTAGCAGCTACAGGTTCCCTACAGTGTCCGGGCGCCTTGGCTCCCAGGATACACCCAAAAGTAGCTGGTACTGGAGCTCCTAAAGGAGTAGTTCGATTCAAGTATTGGAAAACTAAACCTATAACGAGAGCAGTTTGCATAGGCTTTTCAACGGATGTGTCACTGAATGGGGCAAACCTGTTTGACATGTGAATGGGAGGAGAAGAGAGGTGCTTGTATGAGGAAGCTCTCGCACAAGGGAGAGCTTTTCGACTTTACCATCAAATCGCTACCTGATCGCCCTGCTGCCGGGGCTCTAAAGCCAGAGTTGAGGGCATGCTTTCTTCTCCTAAGGCACCTGGAGTTGCTAGCGACAAGCTTGACTCTTGCCACCTAACCCCAGATAAAGTCCGGATGAGATCCTCTAAATCTGAAACCTCCTCCATCAAAAACAAAACTAATGTACATTTCACAGTAAAATCTTCACTATTGCTAGAGATGAAGAAAGGAGTTGGGCTAAACATGCCACACTCAGAACAAACAAGGTGCTTAGTGAACTCCATACTGAAACATGCCATTTATTTATCAAATCTTCTCTCGGTCTATGGATTGATAGCATTGTAGGCCAATGAAAATAGTATAATATTCTTCCGAATGTCAGGTTAACTCACTAATGTTTTGTAATAAGTGATTAGAACAGCATACAATCGCACCAGCTAAATAAATAAAGATAAATAAATAATGTGGTAAAGTGGCCCTTATAGTCACGTATGAACACAGCGCAGCACACAGTGTGAACAAGGTGAACGTTTTTTCTACATTTAACCCACTCACCAAGTGAAGCAGTGGGTTGCCAGCAAAGCAGCACCGGGGAAGCAGAGCGTGTGGACTGTATGTGACCGGATGGGGAGTAGGCAAAAGAGGTCCACAAATTCTTTTTCTTTTCCTTGTTCTCTTTATTCTTTTATAAAGTTACAAAATACCAAACACTGTGGAAAAAAATGAAATAAAACAAGTTAGCCAGGCTATGTCTCTACATCAAACTTCCTGTACTAAACAGACATTTTCTTTCTCCAACCTCCTCCTCATACTGAGGCCACAGGGCCTTATAAAGCCCCAAACTAGCTGTAGCCCCACCCATTAGACAACCCCACTATCAAAATAATCGATTAACCCTTTAAACCCTATAATTCTAAACAAATCGCCTGGACATATTTGGTTGTTATAGCTGTAAAAGTATCATAAAACCTGCTGTGAGTATGTGTCTTTGTTCCTTTTTTCGGGACTACTACTTCTTTCAACCTGTGGTAGTTGTTTTGCTTTACTGTATGCTAGAAGTGTCATAACAGGGTGTAATAACAGAAAAACACAAAAAACACAAATTTTTACTAAACAAAGCATTCAGAATGCACATGAATAAAATATTTTGAATGTTCAATGTGAACTATGAACTATAAAACACTGAAAGATAACAAGCATTTGAAGTCTGGCCCTGTAGTTTTTAGAGTCTCTTTTTTTTCTAAAAAAGTCCAGGCGTTTTTGGGCCCTGATGGAACTCCAAAAAGCAGTTCCTCTCAAGTTGTGAGCAGAGGCCTACATTGCACTGCTGACACTTCCAAGGAGTG
Organism: Hydrocynus forskahlii; assembly: GCA_037974365.1. Classification (NCBI taxonomy): domain Eukaryota; kingdom Metazoa; phylum Chordata; class Actinopteri; order Characiformes; family Alestidae; genus Hydrocynus; species Hydrocynus forskahlii. Next base: position 12,241 of record JBBPCX010046693.1, on the reverse strand, counting down.
CTTCTCTTGCGCACAGTGCACTGCTTCCTTCCTATACTCGCCCTCTGCGTCTTTCTCATCTCAGCAGTGTTCATAGGGACTGGAAAGTGCCCTTGATTTGGGGGCTCAGACCTGGCATCCAAATAAATCCCTAAAAGATGTGCAGCAAGCTCCTCCTGGAAGTCCTGGCGTTTCTTGTGCTTCTGCTGCTTGCTGATGCACAATTCTTTATGGAGGATGAAGCTGTTTGTTACTGCAACGTCCAGAAGATGCTGGAAAACTGTCATGTTCCATCTTTTGGTTTTGTAGTGGACTGAATTTGTTCTCAGCATTTGATCTGATGTGTCCACTCCTCCCATGTATTTATTGTACTCTCTCACAGCTTAATTTAAAAAACATTGAAAAATCCTGTCGGCGCCGACAGCTTCGGTTTGAAAGGGTTGACTGAAAAACAACAAATACAAAAACAACAACACAAAATCACTCTCTTTCACCCAAAGGCCTTAAATGCAGACAAAACACAGTTTTAGGTGCAAGAATTAAAACACCCCCATCAAAATGGTTTAACCCATCCAACCCCTCTATTTAAACCCAAGTGGTGCAGTCCCTTAGTTTCCTCACAAGACCCAGGAAGCTACACTGAGTTTGAATAGGGGTAAGTAAACACAGATCTAACTGCAATTTAAACAAATAAACATATATTTTAACAGCCAATGTGTTTGTCTACATTCATTGATACTAGACCTAAATGTAGACATGCTAGTAGGCCTTTCCTAGCACTCTAAACAACAAAGTTGAGTTACCTAGAAATAAATTAAAGCAAACTGTATTAACAATATGCAATCACTAGTGACAGGTCAGCTTAGATGTTAAAATTGCTAGCAAATAGCTGCCTATGCACTGTGTGCTGTGTAAGCGTCACGGCTCACTCCGTGACACGGTACATTGCTCAAGGATACCTCAGTGGTGCCACTAACAGTCCTGGGATTTGAACCTACAACCTTCTGATCGCAGGGGCAATTCCCTAACCACTAGATTTAGAAAAGGAAAAGAGAGGGAGAGAGAAAGAAAAAAAATACTGAGAGAAGAGGGTGGGAGAGTAGAGGAGAAGAGAGGCAGGTAAGGGAAAACATTATACCATTATATGATATAACATACATGACAATATTTATCTTTTCTGAGGTTTGTGATATTTGTGGAGCAAATCAAACATATGAGCAAATTGTACATTTAAAAATGACTATAAAATGACTTCTTTTATAGTCATTTTTAAATTAATAATTAATATTAATAATTGAAAAATTATTGTCTTAAGCTGAACAATGAGAGTGACAACATAAGTAGCTCCAGAGAAGTACCACAGGTCTTCATTAACAATATCCAAATGCTGTTAAGTATTTGGTGTCAGTTTACATTGGGGATCGAAGTGATCCAAGAGCCAAGGACACATTTAGGGCTGACTATATATCATTTGGAAATGCTGCCAGAGTTTGATCGATCCTCACCAAGCTAGTGCATGAGCAGCAAAAAAGTAAGCTGCTTCTCTGCTCCCCCCCCCCCCTTTGTTCTCTGCACATAGATAGTGGATATCATTTCTATCCCTTAGCCCATCTGTCAAAGTAAATTCCCCTTCAAGGACCCAGACCTGCATATACATAGGAAAAAACTCAGAGGCACATTCTGTGCTGCAGATCAGTAACAACCTATAAGGAAGCTATAAGGAAAAGAAAACAGAGGCAATCCCAGAAGCTCAGCCCATACTAAAAATGAGGCTACAGATCTATGTACAGTACAATAGCACTTCACAAGAGAGGATAATTTGGATGGCTAGACTGGTGCCAAAGGAGAACAGTCAGAAATGTCATTAAGAGTCTGTACTTGAGACCTGTGATTAAGGACTGTTAGGACTCCACCTTTGTGGACTATTGAGACAAATGGACCGATACAGAATGAGCAAGCTTGGATAAAGAAAATCCACCATAAGATTCCACAGAGCTTAGAACTACAACAATTTTTGGTTAACATTCAGTTTTTCCACTAAAATGTACAAAGTCTTCTAACTTTACTTAATACGAGTTCTTAAATTGAACTGGTGCCATCTTGATGCATGCACACCTGGCTATCCACACGATACACAGAGAATTAACCCCATGTGCACCATTGAGACCTGGGCATCCATAACCTTTGAAGATCTGTCTCAGTCATCTAGCCATTGCAATCTGACCCTTTTCTAAGTCACTCAAATGCTTAAGCTTGCCCATTTTTCAGCTTCAAGAACTGACTGTTCACTAGCTGTCTAATACATCACACTCTGAGTTATATCACAGTACTGTGATAAATGTTATTCACTTAATCTGTGAATGGTTTAAATGTTGTGGCTGACTGGTATGAAAAATATATTGATAATGAAAAAGTATTTGCTATATCAAAATATACATATGTAAATATTAAAAGTAAACCACATTTTATATATGAACCTACTTGTTTATTTATGCGTTCTGTAATTACTTTTTCCTGTCAGATGAAGGCTGTAAAGCTGGGAGGTGGGTATAGCGACTTCTAGTAAACTGGGATGCTGGTGCTGTCGTCCTGGTGTCTCAGGGTGCTCTCATGTCTTCCCTTTCTAGCTAGGCTGCTTTAACAAGCTATGCCTGACTTACACTCCTTACAGTCAGAGGTCCCCAACCATGGGGCGGTGGACCGGTATCGGTCCGTGAGTCATTTGGTACCGGGCCGCACAGAAATACAGAATAAAAAATATTTTACTGATTATCAGTCTGATAGAACTTTTATTTTAAAAAGGATCGTTAATCTCGGTCACACAATAGGGGATGTAAAAAATTTAGCCCACAAGATAGCAGAAATTAGAAGAAAACAAACACACTTTGTATTTTGGTATAGATACCAGCCCGTGAAAATATTGTTTTATATGAAACTGGTCCATGGTGCAAAAGAGGTTGCGGGCCACTGCCTCATAGTTATAAATTATACCCTGTAAACTTAAGCAGAACTAACTCAGTTTTTGCGAGGGGAACCGCTGCACATTTGTCTAGCTTGACTGATCACTACTGGGTCACCACCATCCCTGGTCCGCAATGTCTGGGGCCCCATGCCAAAATATCCTTGACTGGTTTGCAGCTTTTGACTCCCACATGCTCCTCCCCTGTCCAAGGGCAATTGCTGTTTAAAGCTCTGGAGGTGATTGTTATTCCTGTTGTTGAAGACCAGAGATTCTCAAAGATAATACTAAAGGAGCAATGAACTGATAAGAGAAAAAATGAAAACTGATCAATTAAGGAAGGGGAGAAGATTCAACAGAAAGTGTGACATGTACACAGCCAAACACTCAAGACTGGTTTTTAAAAAAGCTCAAACATTTTTATAATGTTTGCATGGCCTGAATCCTACTAATCATTCATAAAAGTGACTTTTCAGCAAAGCACTAATTCTATTCATTTGTTCGGTGTGTATACTTTACCAGGCAATTTGGTTTTTAAAGGCCAGTTAAATGATTGAGACTCTCAGAATAAAATGCAGTGAAACAAGTAATTGGCACAGAATTAAGCAAATCAGATAGTTGCTTAGTTCTCATAGCGATCATAACAGTCCGCATAAATTATCATGTTGCATACAAACTTCAGACAAAAACAATGTTGTGGATGATTATGTTGCACAATTTGAAGGCCAGAGCTGAGACAAAAAACTAATATAAACAACTTTATTTTCCAGAGACTTTTCAAATTACATTACATTACAAACATTACATTACAAGCAACTAACAATAAGAGAACACATTCCAGTTTCAGGACACTATGAGAATCAGAGAACAGTATTAAGTGGTAAATCTTTATAAAAGAGTAAGCATTAGGAGAAGAGATGCTCTCTGAACACGAGTCTTCAGGAGGTTTTTGAAGCTAGAGAAGGATTCTGCTGCTCTTGTCAGCTTAGGCAGCTCATTCCACCAGTGGGGAACCACAAAGGAGAAGAGTCTGTACTGGGTTTGCGTTGTATGTAGGGATGGCAGAGCCAGACCATGTTCCTTGGAGGAGCAGAGGGAGCGAGTACGAACATAAGGCATGAATTATATTAAGGTAATTTGGACAGCCACAGGTAACCAGAGTAGCTCAACCGGCAGTGGGGTGACATGCCACCTTTTGGGTTGGTTCAAAACCAGCTGTAGGGGTCTTACAGTGCAAAGTACAACAGATTCTGTGGCATCATTTGCCTTCAGTGAAGAAAATGTGCTGAGAGGAGGCAATGTGGGGGCTACCACTGATGAAAAGTGAGTGGTACAGAGGTTGCATAGATGTGTAGAGGCGTAACAGTGATGCAGTTATCTGCACAATTCCTAGTGAGGTGGAAGTCAAGTCCCTTGCCAGATTTGTGTGTTGGAGGACTACAAACCAGGCTGAGGTCAAAAGAATAGATCAGGGAAATAAAGTCAGCCGAGTTGGGACTGTCAAGGCGAATATTCAAATCACCCAGGATGAGTAATGGGCAGTCATAGTCAGGGATGGCAGACAGCAGTGTGTCCATTTCATCCACAAAGCTGCCCAAAGGTCCAGGTGGAAAGTAGAGAAGCTATTACAGAGAGTTTCACAGGAGCAGACACCAGCATAGCATTGTATTCGACGGAGGCATAATTAGTAGGAGGCAGGAGTGGTGAAAATTTCTAATAAGTGCAAATGAGAATGCCCATTCCACCTCCTTGTCCAGACAAAAGAGAGGTATGGGAGAGTGCATAGTTGGTAGAGTGTGCACCTGGGGTAGATAGAGTATTTATTGTCATTATACAGGTTCCTATACAATGAAATTACATTTGCTACGTCTGAGGTGCTTTAAAAGAACATAGATAAAGCAGGTACATCACATACCAAGACACGAAAGTGTAAGTCAGTTTCAGTGTTCAGTTAGAGTTCTTACAGCCCAGGGAATAAAGCTGTTTCTCAGTCTATTTGTTCTGCTCTTTATGCTTCTGTACCTCCTACCAGAGGGCAGCAGTGTCAACAGGTGGTGTTGGGGGTCTTGAATGATCTTTTGTGATCTGGACAGGCACCGGGAGGTGACCGTGACATTCAGGGATGGCAGGTAGCATCTTTTCTGCTTTCTCTGCTATCTTTTCAACTGTTTTTATTACTTTTTGCAGCTTCTTTTTATCGGCTACTGTGCAGCGTGCAAACCACACAGAGATAGAGTAGGCCAGCACACTTTCGATGGTGGCTCAGTAGAATGACACAAGCAGCATTTCCTAAAGATTATTTCTCCTTAGAATTCTTAAGAAATGGATATGCTGCTTGGCTTTCTTTACCAGAGCAGAGGTGTTTATTGACCAGGAGAGGTCTTCGTCAATATGAATCCCTAGAAACTTAAAAGAGGGGATTCTCTCCACCAAGTGTCCATTTATGTGAAGCGGGCGGGAACAGCTTTGTGTCTCCTAAAGTTGATGATTATTTCCTTGTTTTTTTTTTATGTTGAGGCTCAGGTTGTTTTTGACACACCACCTCGCCAGCCGTTGCACCTCATCTCTGTAGGCCTGCTCGTCTCCCCTGGTGATAAGACCCAGTAGGGTGGTGTGATCTGCATATTTAATTATTGTTTTGGTAGGATGGGTAGGGGAACAGTCGTGTGTGTAGATGGAATACAGGAGTGGACTAAGCACACAGCCTTGTAGCGAGCTGGTGCTGAGCAAAAGGATGGACGAGCTATGGCCCCCAATCTTAACGGCCTGTGGGTGGTTTGTAAGAAAGTCCTTAATGCAGGCACAGGTCGCAGGAGGGAAGTTCAACACAGACAACTTATCAACCAGAATGTAAAGGATGATAGTATTAAAAGCTGCACTATAATCAATGAATAGCATCCTTACGTAGGTCTCGGGATGCTGCAGGTGGCAGTGTGGAGGGCTGTGGAGACAGCATCTTCAGTGGATCTATTTGCCCTGTAGGCAAATTCATGGGGGTCAAAGGAATTTGCCTACAGGGCAGTCTCTGATATGTTGTGCCACAAGTCTCTCAACGCACTTAGCAATCACAGATGTTAGTGCTATGGGTTGGTAATCGTTAAGATTGTTCACAGATGGATTTTTAGGGACCCGGATTATGGTGGCAGCTTTGAGACAGAGTGGAATGGTGGCGTGTGTTAGAGAGAGGTTGAAGATCTTCATGAAAACTGTTGAGAGTTAGGTGGAGCATAATTTGAGTACTTTGCCAAGTACCCCGTCGGGCCCAGCAGCTTTCCTGATATTCACTGACTTGAATACCCGGATCACCTCCTGTTCCTGGAGGGCGAGTGTCTCACTTTGCGAGTATTCAATTCCCGTTTATGAGTTTATGAGGGTTGGTGGGGTTGTGGAGGGGCTCTTGACCTCAAAACGAGTGTAGAACAGGTTTATTCATCCAGCGAAGCATTAGAACTCACACACACAACCCCAGTTGAGTCTTTGTAGTTTGTGAGATGCTTTAATCCTTGCCACACTTGACGTGAGTTATTGTTTGCCAGGTGTTCCTCCACCCTCTTTTTGTAGTCATCCTTTGCTGCTTTGATGCCTCTCCTCAGGTCAGCCATTGCTGAGCTGTATAGAGCCATGTCACCAGTCCTAAAAGCAGAGTTGCAGGCTTTCAGGAGTGACTGGACCTTGCTTGTCATCCAGGGCTTATGGTTTGGATAGTCATGGATGTGCTTGTGGACTGTAGCGTTATCCGTGCAGAACTTGATATAAGACAGCACAGAGTCTGTGAAGACCTGAAGATCTTGGTGTCAGTGACGGCGAAGCAGTCCTGCAGCTGAGTAGATGCATCCTTTGGCCAGGTTTTTACAGTTTTAATAGTCGGTAAATAGAAGGGTCTGCACACGATTGTCAGTGCTTCTATGTCGGGGGAGCAGTGGGTGGCTGATATCTTGCTGTTCGTGCACCAGTCGTTGTGAATATATATGCATACTCCTCCCCCTTTACTCTTACCAGAGTTTACATTCCTACCCACGCGATGGATGGTATGGTCCGCTAGCTTCACCGAGCTGTCCGCAATGAGTTGATGTAGCTAGGTTTCTGTGAGACCAGCACACAACAGTCGTGAATGGACGGCTTCGTGGCTAGATAAAGCTCCAATTCGTCGATCTTGTGGAGGGGGACCCTGGTCATCTCGTTATATCCGGAGGTATGTTATGGTTCCTTTGAAAGGCTCTGGTAATAGTTATTTGGCATTGTATTCCGATGCATAGGAGCTTATCGTGACTATATATGTGTTTGGCATAACCTGTTGTTTTGTCAGACATTACAAAAAGAAACAATAAGAGACAAAACACTTCACAAAAAATAAAAACACCTAGAACGTTAGTGTAGAGCCGCTGTGACACTGCGCGCCGCCACACCGAAGGCAGAATAGCTGAGTATTCTGGTCAGATCCAGGTTTCAGTGAGAGCAAGTAGATCAAGGAATACCTGGTTAGCATATGCAGAGATGAAGTCAGCCATGTTGACTACAGACTGACAATTCCACAGCCCCACAGACAAGGGAGCATGAGCAGAAGCTGAATATGGTAGTGATGACAGTAGCCAGTAACGACAGGAATTTGGTGGAAGCACATAGCTTCTCTAGAGTAATGGAAGTACCCTCGAAGGAGTAGAGCAGATAGCCTTGTTGGTGTCCCTGCTCAGTAGACTCGCTAGTCTTTACCTGCGTAGGTCTTTACATGAAGGTGAACTCCGGGGGCGGTTTCAGCCACGCAGGCAGTACACAAGGAGTAACTATAGTGGAATTTACTACTGTGCGGTATAAACGGTATGCAATATATATTTGGCCAATGGGAGAGATTTTGATTATACCGGCCTACCGCAGAAATATCCGCTCCTCACGAAAATGACAAAGTCGCATCACCTGCGCGGAATCACGCCTACTTGCAGCACGAGGCATTACTTTTGGAAAATGGGCGAGAGCACAGAGCGTACGGAGGAGCAGCTTGTTAAAAAGAGTGGTGCAACATAATATTGCTTTCGTCAACGAGAGAGAAATGACACACACGCTGGTTTTGAGCTACACTGCTACACCTGAAGCAGCTCACAATAGATCACATCAGAAAAGAAACATAGGTATGTATTTGAGTTTATTTACACATTTGGAACATTTAGTAGTGAAAGAATGCACAAGTAATGAACAAGTTTAGGTAAGTGACTAGTCCTCACTTTTATTTTATGCTGAGGAAACAAATCTCCACCTGTGAGACTGTTTTGTGAGCTGTCCTGTGTTTCTCCAGCCAAAAGCGTTTCAGGGTCCAGTGAGCAAGCTTGGCAGAGAAGACAGATGCTCTCTGAGGACAAAGAAAATCATTATCACGTAGGTCGATACAATGCAGGAACGGTGTGCAAAGAGAAACTACTTTAGAGTGACCAAAAACCTACAGCACTACTTCACAGCTCTGCAACTTTCTACTCAATAACAATGAAGAAAAAGTGTTTGCTGACAAAGTAGTGAAAAAAGTCTGATGCTGCCTACTGGCTCTGCTTTTTCCCTGCTAAAATACTGATTCCTATAGGATCACTTCTCTATATGACCACAGAGAGATGGGAAGAGGAGAAGAGGAAAGGGAGGGAGTAAGGAAACATGGAGGTAGAGAAAGGGAGAGAGATTCATCTTTGTCATGTAATTTCTCATGTTGCATCCAGAGAGAGAGGGAGAGAGAAAAAAATGGAATGCAGTTGTGTGGGTCAGTTGAGCAGGTCAAACAGGTTCACTCATCCCTCGAGTAATCCAGTGACATGACCTTGGTCCCTCTGCCATGAACTATATTAGCCTGCTCTCATACACTAAGATGGCAACCTGAGAAGGAGCCCATTACGCAACCAAACTCCTCAACCAAACTCAACACAGATTCTTATAAAAGAGCAACGGAGCAGGGGAAAAATCCACAAGACAGAGAAAGAAGTCTACCCAGACATAGGACATGCACACATACACACACACAGGCTCAAATTAGCATCTCCAATTTTATGCTGCATTTCTTTGGACAGTGGAAGGAAACTGGATTGCCCATGCAGACACAGGAAGAAGATACAAACTCCACACAGAAACTCCCCTTGGCCACCCAGGCAGTAATTGAACCTTCCAGTTGCAGGGCAACAGTGCTACCCAATGTGCAAAATCAGTCAAAGACATATAAAGTGTATCCACAAATTAGAACTTTTTCATCTTTAAAGATTATCCAAGTACAGTTAAAACCCCCGCTTATATGCGGTTCAGCAGTTGCAGCTTCAGTCTCTTGCAGATTTTTTCTGAGAACCGAATTTATAATTGTTCGTGGCACCGGCAGATTGTTTGGGGAAACGGCAGGTATCCTCTGCATTTTTTTCTTTTGCTTTTGTGACGTCCCGGCCTCATCTGCCACGCCCCTTTGTCCTCGTGCTGGTTGTTTATGGTTGGGCGCGGCGGCTAGCAAGGCAATCAGACACCTGAACGGAATGAGCCTCCACTACTCAGTGCCCGAACAGAAATAACCAGCATGAGGATGAGGGGGTGTGGACGAGGCCCGGACGTCACAGCTTTTTTCGTGGCAATATATAATTTTACATGCATTTTAGTGTTAAATTCTTAAGAAAAATATCATTTACTAATTTTGTAACAAAGATTAACATAAATTCAGCTACATTTCCATATAAAATATAACTACAAATTTTTGGGTACTGTCCAGAGAACACAAAGAAAGCATGTCTTGGGATGGTGAAATACCGCTGTACTCAGAGACGGGAGGTTTGAAAGTAGCTAATCTGAGAACGTTATTTATTTCCCCTTGCTGCTGATTGGCTGCTGCCCCGTGATGCATCTCTGGCAGCTGCAGTCCAGAATTTCCTGCGTGGAGCGTCTCGAGTGTTCTTGTGTTTTTCGTTTTGTTCTTCTTAAAGCCCTGTATTTTTATTGCTGTAAATTAAATTAAATGGGGGGAAGTGAAAAAAGAAGAAATAAACCTGACTTTTGAAGAAAAAGAGGGGGGGGAAAGAAAAAAAAAAACATCACCAAAAGTAAGAAAAACAGAGGTGGAAGCATTGAACTCCCACTCTCACAGTTAGTGTATTCAATCAGCAGGATAGGAAGGATGCAAATATGTACAGTCATAGTGTGTTGCAATAATTTGGCACTATTGTAAACAGTAATCACGTGTAAGGACCCCATTTATTATTTATTACAGAGTGATCTACCCACATCATTGACTCAGCTACAGTGCGTAAACGTTTCTTATAGAAAGAAATAAGATGATAGCATGCCGATTCTGTCTTTGATACTGTCTCTGTGCTGCTACAATGAAGATAATGAGACATTTATCACTTTTATTATGGATTTCTACTTGTGGATAATTAATAGCAGGAGATTTGACAGCTTCAGCATTAACATAACATTTAGTATGCAATAAGAGAATGTATTGGCCTCAAGGGCGCTGTACACACAAGTCTCTAAGCATAATCACTGATAAAAGTGGCAACAAGAGTTTCATTATGTAGGATGTCAACTGACACTAGATAACTATTGCTATAATTTTCTCTGTTCATTTTTCATCCTAAACAGTAGAATATGAGTTGTGCAACTAAGCATCCCATACTTAGCTTTTAAGTTAATCTTCTGATGTTAAATTATTTATAGTGTGCACATGATAATGGCTTCAGACAGGACCCCTCAGAGTAAGAAACAAGAGAACAGAGGGGCCATCCACATGGAAATTCAGGGGGTGATGCTGGAGGGATGGAGCTAGCTATTTTTCTGGCATCCTCAGAGTTGACACAAGCTAAAGCAGACATGCAGGGGGTAGTGTCAGACATGACAGCCTGTATTGAGAAGGGCCTCTCCAACTGTCAGTCAGCACTTGATCCAATTAGGAGGTTAACCAAAGGGACCTCATAGAAGGAGGCTTCTGCTTAAAAGAGAGCGAGAGAGAGAGAGAGAGAGAGAGAGAGAGAGAGAGAGAGAGACAGAGAGAGAGAAACAAAGAAATGTGGGACATCTCCCTTGCACAATGCTTCAGAACTCCTAGAGAGATGCACTCAACAACTCTCAGCACAGTCAATTCTGACCTCTTGCCTGGGTACTACTCTTCAACATGGCACCACAAACTGTGCAAACAAGATACAGTCAGTCAACAAAACAACTACTCCACAGTAAAATGCAATTAGGCTGGTTATTGGAAAAGTGCAAAAAAGTGAATCTAGTCAAAATGTGTAGCATTTCTCATAATGAGAGTTTTAAGTACTTTATCTTGTGTGTGTTATTCTATTAAAAAACAAACATACTAATAGAGTAACAATGTACTTAAGAACAGAATTGTAAGGCTACATTACACCTACTTATGCCTTCATGCCAAACTGACAAAAAATGTTAACACTTTATAACAACGTTATTTGCCATAAAATTGTTAGCAATGAGTCTTAGCAGCTGGTGGCCTAGTGGACAGAGTGTTGCCCCTGTGTTCGAATCCCAAGATGGCTGGTACCCTTGAGCAAGGTGCTCCCCGGGCGCTGTGTTCCTGGCTGCCAGCTGCCTCACTTGGTGAATGGGGTACAGGGGCGGACAGGCAATCTGTGCATTCTGGAAAAGTCCAGAACAGCCGTCCGGTGCATGGCTGTTGTCCCGAGATGCAGCCGAGAAGTGACTGAGATGCGCATAAGTCCACATCATTAAAATCACTGACAGGTGACGTGATTGGATATTGATTATTTTATTACAATGACACCTGTCAAAATGAATCATAGTAACAATGATCATTCTGATTATTTTCCTCTTAAACGTGGATCCAGGCAGGGCTGTCCCGCTTTCTACACTGCTGTTTGCCATTGCTATCAAGCCACCCCTTCACGCCTAGCTTTGTTGAAGGACTTTGGGCAAAAACGAATTTATGCCCATTAATGATGCAGTTACATCCTACAATTTCTCCATGTTACCATTTAAGGTGCCCTTGGAAAATTTTAAATATTTAGGTGTTTGTGTTACTAGAAAATATGCACTGCTGGCAAAATTGACTCATGACATACATTGTTGGTCTCTTTTACCTTTATCCTTAGCTGACTTTTACTATTAAATAATAATAATAATAATAATAAATAAACTGTATTAAAATGAATGTTCTACATTTTTTCAATGTGTACCTGTTTACATTCCAAAAATATTTTTTCCATTCTCTTGATAGTTCCAGCTCCCATTTTACATGGAATAAAAAATTCAATTCAATTCAATTCAGTTTTATTTATATAGCGCTTTTTACAACCAGGTTGTCACAAAGCAGCTTTACAG